>JAARMF010000978.1:11607-22091 GCA_022844705.1 Toxascaris leonina | reverse complement strand
GGGGGGGGGGGGAGTTGAGGATGTGCTTTAAGATAAAGAGTATTCGTGGGCAGTTCCCACTGCGATTCCCGATATATAAGTATTAAATTAATTTTGCCGTACCGTATGTGATTGTCAGTTGGTTCTTCAGTCTATTTCTTAGTTCAAAAAAAGAAACGAACTTCCATATTACAGCCGAGGAAAATAGCGTATTTATTGGCAAAAGAGTTGATCATTGATGTAAGGATTGTATTATTAGTAATTTGAGACCAATTAATAATAGCTATTATTTTTCAGCTATTCGATCGTATGTGTATGACTCTTGGTGGACGAGCCGCTGAAAGTGTTGTATTCAATAGGATAACAACAGGTGCACAGGATGACCTGGAGAAGGTGTTAAATTTGCGGATTTTTTAAGCGATTTCGTGGGGTAATAATTGCTCACCTGTCCACTCCCAGTAATCTGATGTTGGCTTGTAAGGAGATAAAAGTTCATTTCCGGTATTTAGAACATATACAACTATCAAAATAAGAAGATATATTGAGCATTAAATTGATATCCTTTGAGGGATAATCAAGTAGGGATTTAAATGTGAAGTAATTTTAAAATCGCTGAAAACACATCAATGGTGATTTCATTTAGGTGACGAAATCTGCATATGCACAAGTGAAAATGTATGGTATGAGCGAGAAGATCGGTCCGTTGAGTTTTGCACCTCAACCAGGATTTGAGGCCGAGGCAGAGTTCTATAAGAAACCCTATAGCGCAATGTTGCAAAATGCTATGGACCAGGTGGGTTTTGATTTTTCATTGTTTTATTGTGCACCTCAAACTGGACCAGTTGGATCATAGGGGGTTTTATTGCTGGAAATACTGTATTTTGTTAATCACCACATTTTCGCTGTTGTGTAGGGGAACCCGAAGAATACTGAAGTGAACAAATCGCAATGAGATCGTTTGTGAGACGATGATTCTTTTTTTTTGGAATTTAGGCCCGAGTGCAGCAAATAATTTATTTATTTATTTTGGGCTTTGATCACTGAAAGTAGTTTGATTTGGTTTCTTGGTATTTAATTGTTGAAAAAGAAGTTTACAATCTTGAAAATAAGTGGTATAAATAACCGAAAATTTGTTGTGATAGTCGTAAGTAGTGTTCGCATTCGGAGCCACTAACTTGAAGACTCTTTGGGAGTCGATCCGATCGTCAGAAAATTCTGGAGATGAATCACTTCTTTCGGAGTCGATATGCAATGAAAATATTGAGGTGCTTATAATTAAAGATAGAAAACGAAGGTTGACAGCACATTTTTGGATGAGATTACTGAGTGCTTATTTGTATGCATTTTGCGGTTTTTTCTTTTCAGGAGGCATCAAATATCGTTTCGAAAGCTTATTTTACGGCCGAAAAATTGATACGTGATAATAGAGATCTGCTCGAAAAGGTTTATTTTGATTATTTTAATTTTAATTTTAATTGTGCAACCTGAGGTTATAATATATCTTGTTTCGCAGTTGATGGACCTCAAGCAATTGCGTAGAAAGGAAAAATTGTAGGAGGCGGATTCCTGAGAGATGTTGGAGCTGCAATACAGAGAATTTTGCTTTCTCCAACTGTCTGCACTCACTTTAGCCACCATACTGCATAAAAATTCTACGAGGATGGCTAACTTGTCTCTGCCTACCTTCGATGTATCTTTGGTCTCCTTGATTCCTTGGTGTCTCCTTTTTTCTGAAAAAATAAAATCCTTTGAGAGGGGAGAGGATGCGAAGAAGTGTTGGATATGAAAAGCGGAGGAGATAGTTTTATTTCAGTTGGCGAGGACGTTACTCCAGAAAGAGGTGTTAAGTTATGAGGACATAAAAGCCCTCATTGGACCACCGAAATATGGCGATAAACAAGTGGTCGAGTTGGCCGAACAAATACTTCCGAAGCCTGAAAGCAATGCGACATTTTGATGCTTCGACACAATCTGTTCATAAGCATTTTTCCATATTGCCAGCCATCGAGGAATGCAATATTAAGGGAATCAGTCTCCTTCATATATGCTTGTTGTGATGTGAAAATTAGAAGGATTTCCTGATAGGTAGAGGGTGGGGGGGGGGGGGAAGGGGGGGGGGAGGGGAGATGCGAAAGGAATGGAGATGGCACAGACTTTTCCCTCTACTTGAAATCACTTCCCCCAGATTGTTTTCGGTCGTCTCAACATTTTTCCAACGTATATTTATGGAGGACGATTCTGAAGTTCTTATAGTTTTCTGTATAAGTTGCTTGGATGAATGATTTCCACTTCAAGCTTATCAAAAATTGGGAGGCTATCCGCAAGAACACCAATCGTTTCTGTAGACCAATGAGAGGGGGAGGGATAAGATGGTAGTTGGCTTGACGTTGAGGAATACTTCGGTCTGAAGATTTCTATGTTTGACTTTGTTTATAGAGAGCTTGTTACGTTTAGATGGTTAGTATTGGATTTGTGTATTGCAATTATGGCGACATTGCAATCGCAATTTTGGTTTATTTTGGAAGAATTTAATGTTTAGTGGACGGGTTTCTTGAGTTGTGTTTTTACTCGGCGGTCATTATACGCCTTTCCCCTCAGTGTTTTTATTCTTGTGGAGTATTGTCATATGGAGCAATTTTAAGAATGCCATCTTTCGTAACATTTTGGCAGATTGTACTACTTATCTTATTTTCTCCGGCCTCTTATCTCTGGGAAAATAGATCAGCCAATAGTGAAATCTTCTTGATAGCTAGATAGAGCTCTAGTCTTTCGCTGGTTTCGCATCATGAGAAGATCTCTTCTTTTTGTAGTTAAATATGCAAGGAACATTCGAAGGAGCTGAGATGAAGTGAGTCTGAGCCTGAACTTGACCTCAGGCTAGCGCTAACTCTCTCGCTCGTTCTTTGAAAAGGCACTTGGACTGTGTAATTTATAGCTTTAGTAAGGAAGAAAATGCTTCATTGTAAAGAGATGCTTTAGCGGTGCGAGAATATTTGCATTTTCTTATTGATGCGTTCGTTGATCATTGAAATATAAATAGCCAAGTTGTATAAAGAGATAAAATTTATAACACAATTGTTTGTTATCTTTTTATTCGTTTATTCGAATTTTTAATTATTTTGTAACCGCGTGGGTGGTAGTTGTTATATTCGGCGGTGTACGGTAATGCATAGCCATGATTGGGATATCTCGACCAGGAAATAAAAGTAATTTTAGAGATTGGGCAGTAGGGTGTCGGAGTTTCGAATACAACTTGAGACATCTAAACAAACAGTTATCTGCTGAAGGATATTTGGAAACGTAGAAGTGGTAATCTTGTGATTAAGTGTCGTTTTATTTGTATGGGGTTACGGTAGTCGTCGTTTTATTTTTTTTTGATACTGTAATATTGAAAGGGTACAGTGGGAGGGCGTAACTGAGGGATATTTGAGAGAACTCTTTGCAGTTTTAGGTAGCGAGTGTTTTTATTGATGAAAATGTGCCATATAGTTCCGATACCGCTGTTATTAGTAATGTATTCCTGCCCTTTCCTCCCTCCCCCCTCGTCTCCCCTCCACCTCCCCTGTTCATTCACCTTACTCTGCTGTAGATGTCTGAGCTTTTTGTATACTGTTGTTGTTCCCTACCGAAATTTCAGTAAATCCTTACTTCAATACTTTTCCTTCTTACTCCCAACCCTCCATCTTTCCTTCCTTTTTTTATTGGAATATGAATGCGGCGTATAGAGCTCTCAAACATTTGAAGTGCCAATTATAAAATATGCATAGTTTCAAATGCTATGCTATGTGATGGTGGATAGAGAACCTTCAGCGTGCTGAATAATGCCCTCGGGGAATCAATGAGAAATCAGTTAAATTACTTCCTGTTTCGTCATAGTTCAGTTGAATATTTTGGGTGTCGGAGGTTTTCCCTCATTCTGCAATGCGAATTACTTCTTTATCATCTCGGATATTCCCGATGTTTTAATCAGACTTAAAGAATAATTTAATTTGAGAGAGATTTTCGATCCACTTTGTCGGTGACGTGACATTTGCGCCTCCGACAGTTACACCTTTAGTAGGTGAGCACAAAAACAGTTCCCATTAATGAAGAAATAATAGCTGTAGTGTTAAGAGCTAACCCAAGCGTGACTCAGGAATTAAACTTGAGACTTGAATTGATGATTTTTCGCTGCGGAAAAACAATTGTCGCCACACATCGCCTTATATAATTAAAGAAGTCTTTCCAAAAATGCTTTCAAGTTTTAAGCTTATTTTTTATTGATCAATTATTTACACGTTGAATTCGAATTTAGGATGTTTTTGTGGTTCTTTTATATTTTCCTTGCAGACAAATAGTCCCGATGGAAGAAGCCGAGATTGTTTTCGCCCAAAAATTGGCTTCTGGTGAGCCAGTGACTCGTCGAAGAGCTCTAAAGACATTGCACGATTGGATACGCACCGAGTCGGTGAAAAGTGGTTTGTTTTAGTTATTTGCTTTTATAAATGACCATACGCGTTTTTTTCCTCGATGTTTTTTGGGTGATTCAATTAGCTGTGATGTTTATTACAATGTTGTAAGTCGGGTGTCTTAGCAGTCTATGCTTGTCAGTAAAGGGGTGGGGGGGGGGGGTATGGGAGAGGAGAGAGTGAAGTATGAGATAGGTGGAGGGGAGACAATATGTGAGAACTGAATGAAAGACGAGAGCTATTGCTGCGCTTCGTGCTTTCGAATTAGAAATATTGCATATGTTAATACAGAAGCTGCGTTATCAGCTGTTTATCCCGAAATGTCCCAAACCTCGACCCCTCAGTGAACCTATCAACCAGTATAAATATTTGTCTTTCCAGTTTTCACCACTCAAATATTTATAAATTAATATTAAAGCTGGAAACTTTCACTATAGATTAGGGCTGTTATATAGCAGTAATTGGGGTTACGAATAAGGGCATTTTATCTGCAGAATTTGGAGTGGAATCGATGGATCGTCTATGTAAAGGTTTGCATTATGTGATGTGGATGCAAGATCAGATGTTACTTCAAGAGGAATTGGCCGATAATATCGCATCCCTCATCACACACTTCGCTAATGAACAACAATCGGTGCTCTTTGTCAAGTCGATGCTCATGTCCCTCTCGAATGAATGGCATCTAGTGGATCGTTGGCGTATGGATAAATTCCTTATGGTAAGACAAATATTTGTTTTGTATACTCGAACACTTCAAATAGAGACACCTTGAATTACAGACTTCAGATATTTGCTGCCAAATTTAAATAATTTAAAAGATTTATGGATATTGAAGAGCGTTTTGACTCTTTCAAATTGTCAGACATATTCACAAATATTCTGCTATTATTGTGGTGATGTGATGCTGCATTTTTGCTATCAACGCTGAGGAAATTGCCAATTTTTTCAGTAGTAATAATCTTCAGAAAAATTCATTTTTTTTTTACAGTTTCATTGATTTCGCGCAAAGATTATTTGAGAAAAGCATCGCTATCCATTTCTTTCAACGGTATTGATAACTAATAAAAAATAATAGCTTCCTTAATCGCTCATAGAGTTTTGTTATTTGTTATTTGTTAGTTCGCTTGAATAAAAGTTATAAAGCTGTTGAAGACGTTCTAATGTTGCGCTGATCCGTAATATATGCATCATTTCTCTTTTATTTGCTTCCATTTGAAGTTGATATTTCAAAAGGAGAAGGGGAGAGGGGGGGGGGGGGGGGCGAATTATTTATAGACATTGGAGTGCCGAAAATGACCGATAGTGGTTGTTGCAGTTGATGCGTCGAATACTTCGAGCACTCTTCAAATATCTTCGTGCTAAGAAATGGCGACACTCGTTGGTTGATAATTATATGGAAGCGTTCAAAGAGTGTGCTATATCGGCAGGTTTGTGTTTTATTGATGAGCGATCGGGCATTCGGAGATCTTTGAAGGAGACGAATTTGATGTTTGCCTATGATATTGCAAAGGAGAAAGGCTGATACGCCGAATCTTAGCATTTGGCCCAATATGATTGTGTCAGATCTCGTGTGCTGCGAATGTAGCGTAAAGATGATACCCATAAGCCATACTGCAGCTATATATATTTCTATAGTTTATATAAAGGACTATGCTTCTATGACCGCTTGATTGCCTTCCTTGTATTAAGTTGCAGTTTGCTTATTCAGTCCCAATCGGATTCCATCTCCTTCTGTCGTAAATCGTCGATCGCATAGGTTCTGCATTCGACATCTCCACCACCGTGACCTTTCTGCACCTGTGCGATGACCCCTGTTGTAGTGACCAGGTGCAATGACCTTAGGCCACGTTCACGGGTAGATTTTTATAATCGCATGTTTCGTTTGCGAGAGCCATACATATTGAGCAAGAAATGGACTCGATGTACTGTTCGGAAATGGAATCTCTATTAAATTATTGACGTTAATTAAAGTTATTCTTGAGATGATCATTCATTTTTGGAGATTCTTTTGTTAATTTATTTATTAAAATGATTTTTACTAATTATCACAGTCACAAAAAGTTTCGTTGATCGGTTGCAGAAAAGAATTTCTGCGAGGGACTAAAGTTTCATTTCGCATCGATATTCTTGGATGAGCTCGATTGTGCTGGTAATCATTACTCTTTTAATGCTTATTTCATTGACGCAATTTTTGATCAGCAATAAGTCATTCACTGTGTTAGTCATAATTACATGTAAGTCATCGCTGAAATATTGATTGATAGATCGGAGTTTCAGAGGCTTTTCTTAGTTACCCTTTTTTTGTAATGGGATGATAAGCATTTAACTTTGGTTCACCCTGTATTCACCTTGTACCTACATCTCTTTTGGGAACTTTTTTCTGTATATGGGGGGGGGGGGGGCATCATATTTAGTGAAGAAGAGCGCCTTTATTGTTTAAGGTGTTTTGGATTGATAGTTGAAGAATATTAGGAATTTTCGATGTTTTGCATCACCATTCCAGCACTATGCACCTATTTCTCCCAGAATTCGGACAGCTTCGACGACTTGTTTTCGTTTTTTTTTTTGTTTCTCACTGATTTGCTACGTCGAAATGAAATAGCATCTATTAGCATACTTGGTTAGCTTTATTGCTATTCTAGCAGTCGATACTGTCGAAATGGAGTGATTTGATTTAGCAGCATTCCCGCTTTACCGCATTGTAAGTGAAATGGTTATCGGTCTAGTGCTTAACCACTATGAAATGCACCTCATCGGTGGTTTTCTTTGTGATAGTCTCGTCGAAATTGTAGCACAAAGCCCTCAGAGTGAGCAGAATTGGTGATTGATGTGACAACAATGGCAGTATGATGCTAGAATGTTTGAGTGATCCATTACGCAGCTAATAGAATCACCAGCAACCCGTTAGGTATAGGAAAGGAAGATGTTGGGTGTGAAAGGATAGAGGGTTAGCGTAGACGAGAAATGATGTGTTAACATCAATTCTTCAGACAATTTTTTGCTGCTCATAGCATTCGAAGATTGCCCTCGTAGTGAAAATTTTGATGACTTCTAGCAGTATTTCCTTGAGTCTTTCTTGAATGGAAAACAAAAAAGCGTTGAATAGAGGGGGAGGGGGGGGGAGTGAATACTTCATTTGGGAAGTTGAAATATTTTAGCGGAAATTTTTATAATTTTTTCGATGGAGACCCACCAATTTGTTTTTGATAGAGATCTTTGTCTTCATTGATTTTTTGCTATTTGTTTGAGGTGGTTTGGAACCGCATCGAGTTACGAAACTTCTCGAACCATTCGCACAACTTCTTGCTGATAAACGCATATCGTAAGTCCCTGAAATATTTCATTCTTTTCTAATCTTTCGTCTTTAGGAGCACTATAACGTTCGAGTAATTTTAGATCTGAAGAAGTCGAACACAAGTGAGTAACCGCTCATATTTATGCGCTATAGAATGACTAATAATGCCTATAAGTGGTAAGTAGGGAATGTATTGTGGCGTCAAAGTCACAGGCACTTTTATTTGTGGTCTAGATCCGGTTATTAACGCCACAGTGGACACCAACTACTGCTGTGGAAGTAAAAGGATGGAGTAAGCATTGCAGTAGGGAACTAGAATAGCAATTGGGGGGAGTGACAGAGACGTGGGAGAGAGGAGGGGGGGGGGGAGAGAGAGAGAGAAAGAGATGAGGAGGGAGTGCTGTCACTTAGGGTTGTAGGTCAGCCGGCGGTCGAGACGTAGGTGGAGCTAGTTAATTTGCGGTGTGAGCTTGACCACCTATATTTCTCATCTCCACTTTCATGTTGCAAGTTCAGTAGTTTAGTGTCTTGCCACGAATATTTTCCTAGCGTTTCCCTTTGCCCTCCTAACCATGTTTGGGCATTGTGTTCGAAAGAGTGATTGACAAACCTCTCATACCACTTTGGTTATATATCAGAGCAAGCGATAATTGGCTTGCAGTATTGAAATAACAGCGTTGTCCCCTAGAATATTTCGCTTATGCCTTCAGAACTTTGAATGACCCTGAAGGTCATGGAGGCAGGGAGTCGGCGAAGTTCGTGAACCTCGACGTCAAAAGCGCAACCAGCATTGTAATCTTTTGAAGGCCTATAGATGAGTAAAGGAGCGAAAAAAACTTATAACTTTACTTCGATGGTGTAATTTTGACAAAATGCCATCTTGATGGCATAGCGTCCACTGGGCTTATATTTCCCGCCCACTGTATCTACGAGATAATGTAGCTAACGATGAAGGGAATCGACGGTTATTTTCAGCAACTACTTGTTCGATTCTATTCTGCAAGAGATTTTCCTCACAATATTGCATGGATATGCCGATGAGAAGGCAGCAGCAATCGATCGTGATAATGAGCCAATGGAAGAGGGTGTGAGCGATGATCGCATCGAGGTTCGCTTTATATTCGCCGTTGTTTGAGTCTTCCCTTTTATATATTAAAGCAATTCAAAGAGTGATCTCAACATCCATGTGTATTCGTGTTTGTGTCTTTATTGTTGCTTTGTAAATTCAGTTATTTCCCTCTCTGCAAGATTTATTTATTTATTATTTTATTTTATTTATTTATTTACTTGTTTTTTTTAATATGGGGTCTATATGAAATCGGCAAGAATTTTTGATTTGAATATTAGTTTTATTCCATCTGATGGTTTATTTTTTGATTATTTGTGTTTAGAGATCGCATTCTATGATAAAAGGTAATAAGTTGATTCTTATCAATTCATCCATTTGCGGTTTTTTAGCGATATCTCACAAACATATCAGTGTTCGCCATCACTGATTGTTTACTAATATTTGGTAGTGGACTAAAAATTTTTCCGAGAGTAATTTATTCTGAAGTCTTTTTTTTCTTTCAGTTCATGCGTTTTGGATTCTTCAAAAAGTGATGAGGAAAGCCTAACAAGACAGTGAGGGCTGTGAAGAGGGAAGGAGAGAGAGGAATAGGAAGGTATTCTTGGCCGGATGTCTGCTTCCGGTTGAAAGAGGAACATCCATAATATTTTCTCTTCTTTGAGGTAAAGCCTCTTTGTCACCATCGTTATCTTTGATGTTAGAGTCGGATATTTTAACGTATTACAAAGTTATTTGTATACATATTACATCTATTGAGAATTATTTCAGTTCAATTACGGTGAAATAGGACAAATGCTTTTTGACATTGGCAGGAAGCCGGAACTGAGGAGTGACAGACGGAAACGGCTATATAAGGTGTCGAGGAAGTGAGCCTATCTATTTTTTGATTATCTGTTTTGACTGTTTATTTTTGTTCCTCTCTTTTCATCTCTCTTCATTTCTTCANCCCCCCCCCCCCCCCCCCTCTTTGCTCAGCTACGAACGTGGCTTCTGTTCTGGTGATTACAGTTTCGTTATGAAGCTATTCTTAGGCCGCTCGAAAATTAGCTGCTTAACCCTTCCCTTGGCACTATCCTCTCCTGGGGTTTCGAATTGAAGTAGCTAGCAGTTTTTTCCTTAATTTGAGCAAAGCATACCAACCGCATTTTGTTACTTCAGTGCTTTAAAGCAGTTGTTATGTCGGAAATGATGCAATGAGCTATTACTTAAACGACGAAGAATCTGCTTATTACGAATTGATTGAGACACAGTTTATTCTTCGCAACAAATTTTATTTATTTATCTATTTATTTATTTATTATTTATTTATTATTATTCTCCTCTTTTTTCGCAGAACCATTAAGAGAATAGCCCACAGTTGTGAATCGCCAACATAGTATGAATGAATATATACTGGTACCTCTCACCATTGCAGCTAGTAATAGCTAATCAAGTTTCATACAGTTTGGGGGAGAATTTTTTTTACTGCCTGAATGTTGGCATCCGGCATCTGAAAACAAGTCATGTTTCTAGATGTTATGATGGAGGGAGGAGTTGTTTTCATTCGGATGGCATAGAAGAGGCTTGTTAAGAAAGCGATGGGCTGCTAGTATAGTACATTGCATTTGAAATTGAATGAATCATAAGCAGGCTATACTGGTGTGGTAATCAAAAAAGAATCGCAAATAGAGTATGAGCGTAGAAAGCTGTTGGG
>JAARMF010000977.1:2293-25166 GCA_022844705.1 Toxascaris leonina | reverse complement strand
CCCCCCCCCCCCCCCTTACAGCACATATCCAAAATACGTTTTATCTAAAGCAGTGATTACGGCAATCACTGTACCTATGAACAAGCAGACAAGTGAGGACGAAGAGAGACAACGGAAATCGTCAAAAACGATATGCTTTATCCCCGATTATTAATTAGCGGTTATACTATTTGATAGAGAATGTCAAGGATAATCAAGATCGATGCGTTTGTTTTCATCCCCTCAGCATTTAGACATCAATGTTTCGAAGTTCTTTGCTTACGCTAGTGGGATAATCATTCAAAACACATCGGATAGTGTAACAATCTCACCATTCCGCCGCTAAAGTTTTTTTCCGTCACATAAAACTCTGTAACAATATAGTCCACAAAATCTTATACCTCACCCACTCCACTTGCCACTAATCCCGTTGGCCTAACTGAAGCCTATCTTCCAATATGCACATGACACACAACCAAACAACGAAAACACCGAAAACACAAACGAAACTTTACGATACTAGCACTACCCATTATTCGCTTCTGCAGTAGAAATATTTTAGCACCTCCAAATGGATCCCTTGGATTATATTGGTGACTATTTCTAAGCTATGCTACCAATTAGAGTGGAGATTCTTCGAAGAGAGTTAATCTTCCACTATTTTCTCGATGATTTCAATTCAGAAGCGAAATGGAAAACTGAGATGACGTCCACGCAACGACTAACGCAATAAATATTTATTTTTGAACCCCTCGAGAAGTTCATTATCGCGATCAGCCAAGATTTTCGAAGAAAAACCGTTTTCATGAATATTTCGTGGATGAAACCTTCTCCCCCCAACCCCCGTTCAAACCTCAACATTTAAATCGTACCGCAAGCAGTTATCATACCAAATTTCATAGTTTCGATTAAAATGACGATATCAACGCATGCACAACTTGGTTATTGCACTCAAAAACGTTGATGCCACCTACTCGAATGAATGAATGCCCCAACTAACCTCAACCAAGCACACCACCAATCAAAGTAAATTCGAAATCACAGCCAAGCCAACCTCTCACTGTCGTCGCATTCGCCAACCCGCGAACTGCCGTCGCATTATTCAATCTCGTTCGCGAAATTTTTCAAAAAAAGATTCTCAGAGCGATTNATTTTCCAAAAAAAGGTTCTCAGAGCGATATTGCATTCGATCATGAAACGTTTGCTATGTCGGGCTTGTTCAAAACCACATTGTGATGATGCTTTGTCTTGATATTGAATTTGGTTTTAGATCATCCGAGAAATTCACCTGATATAACATATATTAGTGCGGTTGTTTTGTCATCGAGTGTTGACACGTTTCAGAATTCAGTGCATAAACGCTTCGATCACGTCAGCAACAACATGGCTGCCTCAAGAATTATTGGGGATTTCATGCAGGTTCCTGGTCTTATCCACCTGTCGACGTACATTCCAACAAAAATACTTTGAATTCCGGCTTTTCATGCTTCAAAGATGAAAAATGCTTTGTTTCCTCTGTTGCTTTATATATCCTCGTGCATACTGTAATGCAATGCGAAACCTGGTCAGGTGCGATGGACGCTCTACAGAAGAAGTTCATCTTTTACAGATAAATAATTCGCCCCCACCGAGTTGTGATGGCTGTTCGTGCGCAGACTTATTTCATGGTTGTTGGCTGTAGGGAATTGTTGGGATCTTTTGTTGTTGTGGATGGGATGGGGGGGAGGGNGGGGGGAGGGGTGGAGGTGGAGGCGATGCTTTTGATCTACGTCCTAGACGTTCTGTTTCGCGATCAACCTATCTTAAAAATGTTTCAGGGTCCATCAAGTAATGCAGAACTAGCTGTTGAAGTGGAGCAAACTATTCAGCAAACTTGTTTCGCCCCATATCGCTGAAAAGGCGTCCTATACAGACATCCCTCTTGCGTATCTGTCTGTGTTGGTCCGTGTCGGTGTCTTTTGTAAATCCTCACTTCGTTGATCGCAAAATATACTTCAATAACGCACATTAATCATCAATATCTACGCGTATTCGTTAACAATTTTTCCTTAAGTTCTTTCCTCGCCGCTTATCGAATCTTCTCGCAGTGTCTATAAAGGGATTTCGTATAATGGTTGATCCTTTCGTACAGGTAACCTAATGAAATTACAATCTCAAAACAACTTCAGTCGTGCTATCGGAGTGTTGTAGCGCAGATACCATTCGGCATGAACAATGTCCTTCTTCGCTCTTTTCCGTTCTCTTCATTCGATAGATCAAAGGGGCTTATTTCCGTTGTCCTCGAGAAGTGGCCACCAAAACGATGCTATTGCTATCAGGAGAGTTGAAAGCCCTACAAGCAGTTTTTGATGTTTGTTGATGAGTGGAATGAGACCATGAGTCGCCTACATTTTACCACGGAGATCTCGTACACCATCTTAAGTCAGCATCTACCGAATATGCTGAAAGTGTGGAAGGAGTCTAAAAGTTGATGAAAAGACTCCTCTTATATAAGGCATATGAAGGTTTCCTCAATAATAATGATAATAATACGCTGGCATTGTTGCAAACTAAAATCGAATACTCTACAATGCTGATATGACGGATATATTCTCGACCTGTGGACAGCTTTTGCCATCCTCAGAAAAGGTTTTCGGCGGTTATTTCGACACCACCACTGTTCATTGCCAAAGTGTCATGGACAAGCGTATCATTGCGCTCAATTGACTCGTTGCAGTAATTGATGATGCTTCCTTATAGCATGTGGAAGTTTACGTAAGGTTTCATCTAGCCTTACCTCATAAGCATGATCATCGATAAAGACTAAGAGGTCATCCATCTCCATTAGAATTACCGAAGTTGATTCTTTCTTTGACGATTGCAACTGTCGAAGTCATTTATCTTCAGTTGATGTGAACTTTAACAGATTTGTGGCAGTTTTTATGCAGTGTCCATTGATTTCATTTGTTTTATGATATAGTTGGTTTTTCTTTTCTTTTTTTTTTCATATTACTTCACTCGTTTTAGGACTGATGAAATAAGAAGCTATGGGGACTCGGCTGGAAACCATCGCTAAATCGAACTTGTATGTTGGTTTTTGAAATGTGTATGCGCAATCGAACTTGTTTAAAGGCTGCAAAATGGTGACGAATGGTTTGGATAACGCATCGCCGGTGGTTTACAGCTTGAAGCCAAGAATAGAAAGGTGCTGTGAAGCTGATTTCGATGAGAATGTTGAGGATCCCATCGATGCGAGAGAAATATTCGACCTTATTCGGTAAATCTTTTTACGTGCTACAAGTAGACGCATGTTGCAGAGATAGCGATCGAGTTAGCTGTTTCCTTATTTCGTTGTCAAAGTCCGATCGAAGTTTATATAGAAGATGTTGAGTTTGTTTTAAATCACTGTTGCAGTAATCATCCTAACATGCCTCACCATGTCCCCTCACAACAGCTTAAATTTTACTCGTGAATGAATCTTCCACATTCGAATTTTGAGGGAATGGAATTGCTTTTTGCAGAAAACATTCGCTATACCAAACTGACATCGCACTGTAACGGTGCTTTGATAGGAGTAATCGGTACATCTCGCAGAAGCTTCCGATTCGTAACGATGTTTCATCGGTCGACGCTTCTGAATATGCGACCTCGTCAACCTTTCAAGCGATTGCAACTTCCACGATGGCTTTAACATCGTCTTTTTGTGCTTAAGATACTGCTCAGCTAGGCTGCTTGATAAACACATTGAAATAGTTGAGTATCAATGATATTTCATGTTTTTTCTGATTTTATATTGCTAAAAATACGAATTTATGGACCAAATTTGTGCATTCCGTAATGCTTCAATTAGGAGGTTAGTAACATTAAACAATCTTTATTGCATTTCAGTGATATAAACGACCCGGAACATCCACTAACCCTCGAGCAGTTGAATGTGGTGCAAGAGGAATTGATTTCAGTCGATGAAGAGGAAGACGAAAAAATTGTTGATGTATGTTGTTGTCTGTTCTTGCATCACTCCCTCCTGTCTCCGTCCCCTCCGTTCTCTTCTGCCATCTGTCGTTTGATCTGCTTTTTAAGCTTTTTGCTGCAGCCCTTTAAAATGTCCAATATTCTCAAATTATATTAAAAGTAAATAAGTTTCAATAATTCATTGAAGAGATTAGATGTATTTTGTTTTGATATTTTGAAAGGNATTAGATGTACTTTGTTTTGATATTTTGAAAGATATTCTCTTCATTCAATCAATAAAATTGCTTTATTTAACCATAAAGAAGCATACATTTGTATGTAAAGAGTGCGACGATATTCAAAAATGAACGCATTCAAGTATCATGAATGTGGTATACCGACAAAAGACCAAAGTGAGGTGATACACACATTACTAGGATATTGGTCGGCCGACTACTCCCCTCAAGAACGGTAAGTGGAGTCCTCTTCCTCAATCCTCTCATCTATCCTTCCAAGCTTTAATTTTCGTTTGTTTGAGGTGAGGTTTACACCAACGATTCCGCACTGCTCAATGGCAACATTAATCGGTTTGGCTATTCGAATAAAGCTGATGCGGTCATTGCATCCTTCTATCAGAGTATGTTACTCCTTCATTGGCATTTATTTCAACACGGTTATTTCCATATTGCTTGAATAATTGACATGCATAAGTTGTTTTTGGAATATTATGCAAATGTTCATCTCGTGTACTCAGTTGAAGCGCTTCCATGCTGGCGCGCTTTCCCATCTGCGCGAAACGGAATACCGCTAAACTCTCCCGCAAAGGCATTTTGTTTTCTTTCAATGCCTCTTTACTCTGTTCTTCTCTGAAAGTGATTTTTTGAGGTCGTCTTTGTGATGCATCGAAGAATAGGGCCTTTTAGATGTCACTAATATTATGCAACTAAAAGTTGTAAGCGATTAGGTCAATGTGAAAGTCGACAACGATGTTGTGTGCTGTTACGAGTTGGCCTTAGTCGACCTTCGCTCACTTAATTCCAAACGCTTATTGGCATGGTGAAAACGGATGGGCCAATAATGAGAGCATGGGCTGTTCATTGCTGTTAAAAAAAAAAAAAAAAAAAACGTTTTGCACGGTGTTAGTCGATTTTATTATTTATTGGCTGTGTTCTAAAGTTCTGCACAGCCAACGTGATCGTTGAGTCGAAGGTTTTGATGTGACATAAAGGCAAACAATTGCCTATTGTCCAATGATGATGAAATAAATAAATTTGANATAAATAAATAAATTTGGTATAAAGATGCGTTATTTAATGGGAACATCGAACTTAGTGATGCATTATGAACAGAACAAAAATTTTAATGCGCTTTTCGAATGATTTTTTCTCCAAACAATTTCGTTTCGTTCAGAATCCTGAGGATCCTCTGTGGTTCTTGCTGAGAGTTTCATCCAGTCCCTCTCCGGAAATAAGTGAATGCCCATAAAATATTTTTCTATGTTCTAGGGCGATTCGCTTTCAAACGAGTAAACAAATTATTTTCTAGGTTAATGTAATGTTTCCTTTATAAGTGAATTAGCTATAAATTATTATGAATAAAATCTGGAAATTTGCAGGTGATTGTACGTATAACGCCAGGTACGCATAATACGGAGGATGCGATCAACAAACAACTCGCTGACAAGGAGAGAGTCGCAGCGGCGATGGAGAATACTGGCTTAATGCACGCGGTCAACCAGTGTCTTACTCCTAAGGACTTTTGATGATTCTGCTGTAATATATTTGCAGTCGCTTTAATGTAAAGGATGTGAATTATTGCGGGCAATCAGACATCGATTCTACTTTCATTGCACTTGCTTCTGTATCGCCATCCATCGATTTCGGTATCCGATTTGACTAGAAAGCGGCATTGTTCTTGCTACATAGAGCAAATATGGGTTCAAACGATGTCTCATCCTTTTCTTTGATTTTGATATTTTCTTAGAATACTTTACGCAAGTTGAATGTAATAGATTTTGAAAGACTTTACGGATCAATTTATACGCAGATTCTTTGTAGTCTGCGGCATATTTTCTCCAAATGCTGCAAAAATTTAATAGTCTGATTGGTTTTCGAAGTCATAAGCAAATCAAAGTCATAATCACAATAGTTCATTTCACTGATCATTCAGTTGATATAGGTTCTGTGCAGAGAATGACTTTGTGGATTCGCATATCCTTTTTGAGATCATTTGTCTGACTCACCGCAAAATAAGATTTATTGTATTGTATAATTGTTTATTTGCGTATAAATATTTCAATGTACATTTTCTGTAAACAATTGTCCACAAATGAACAGTCGTTGATGCGAACATTTTAATGGATATTATCACTTGTTCACTCTTCCCGGAAAGAAAAGTAGTTTTTTTAGCTTTTATCGCTGCAATTTTTGATTTTTTTCTAAACTGGGATTTGTGAGAGAGGGATAATGACGAATGGGAATAAGGGGAATAGTGAGCAAATTATCAGACAATTTTTAGCGATTAATATAGAGAAGTGGTCAATCAATAGAAAATGATAGGGAATGTCCATTATCAGTGAATTGAGTAAAATTTCAACGTTAAATTTTTTGCGTATTTCAGATGAATTATTTTTTGCACTGTTGTTTTATTGCGAAACGTTACGGTGTCCCTTTTATGGGGATTAATCAATACATTCGATGTTTTGCGACAAATACAAAGAAAGCGAAGAAAGCTGCACTCACCGCGAAATACATTAGAAGACAATTAAAGGACGAATACGTCATGAAGGTTTTCTTTTGTTTATTCGATTTTTTTTGGTTTCAAACTCCGATGGGATATGTGAATTTATTATATTATTTGTTTTAGTGCAATGGGAATCCCAAACAAGGAACGAAATGTTTCTCAACCAGTTAAAGTGTCTTCTTTTCTTGGCCTCTCAAACGTTTCCTTCTCCTTCTTGGAATTAGTTTATGCCAATAGTCACTTCATTCTCATCCTTCGCCTCTTTTTTCCGTCACAAATTCTTGTTCGTTATTGAATTATTTAATTTTTCATTAGTGCATGAGTACCCGATTCTCCTTCTCCACCCGTCATCCCTTCCAATGCGTCTCCGATGTTCACTTGTGCCGGCAGACGGCTGTCTCTTTATTAAAGTCCTGGTTACTGTTCACAAAAATTCATCAAAAATGAAAACGAGTCTATAGCGATCAAGACACTGGCCGGTGACTTGCCATTTAGGTATATTGTTATCAAAGTAGCTGAAAAGGTTTATCGAATAGTGCTGAACTAGGTATTGCTGAATTAATGGATAGTCGGAATATATTAAAGTTATTTTCAGTTCTTTCAGATATTTTGATGCGTTGAAAGGTGTAGTGCTAGGTGTCATACGAATACAATGGTTCAGATTTTTATGGGTTGATTCATGCAATATAAATTTTGGTGAATGGTTAAATTATAGGGAAATGTAGGGAAATATAAAAATCCAATCGCTCATAAATACGCAAATATGATGATGGATGAATTGAGCGACGATCAACCACTAGCAGTAACTGATGTAATCAGTGAGAATCTTTTAAAGATGAAAATTGTTAAAAAGAGGTCTGAGTTGAGTGTTGAGATGGAATTTTCAAAGTTGAGCGGTCATATATAAAAATTGGGCGATCAACGGAATGCATTTCATTGAGGTGTGCAAATGAATTTAAGGACAGAGTCGTCTCCACTGCAAATTCAGTCATCATTGGAATAAACCGATTATGCGCTAATTTATTGTGCAAATAATTGGTGATTGCTGAACTACAAGCTGACTGACTCATCTTGATTGTTATATGAATTATACCATAATTATTATAGCTGTGGAATATTGCTATATGATTGGTTGTGCGATTGTTTTAACACTATTGCTATCTGAGACGATTTGTGAAGCTTTTTGATGATACAGCGTTTTACAGGCAAGAGAGCATTGTTATCGTGCTAGAAGTGCGTTCAAGCTTATCGAAATCAACAATCGCTATAAATTCATACATCCAGGTGCTTTTACCTCTATAAATTATTGATTGAACGTTAACGAAGTCGCCGGAAGAGAATTCACTCAATATATTGACGGACGATCGAGTTGAAGCGATTTTAAAACTGTGTTAGAGCTTGTACTCTGCTAAATTATCACAACATTTTTCAACTCCTCCACTTAGTTATGATTTGCATAATTCACTGCTCAGAATGTTGACCTATAATCGAGGTAATTATTTTGAGTTTGAGTTAATGTAAATGTTCTTTAGTTTTGTGATCCATTGTTCGGGTCAAACGATTCTTTGAGGTGCAAATTAATGCAGCAAAAGTTTAATGTTGGATCATCCGGCCAGGTGATCATTCGTATAGTTTAACGCCGGCTCGACGAGCTTATAATATACATCTGAATCCTACTTGAGGAATTNCTACTCGAGGAATCGCCTGGTCTGTTTTGAGTTTTTTCCTGACTTGAGAAAGTTTTGAGAAATCTCAAAACTTCTTACCGCGGAACTCTTCCCGTCTTCTAGATTTATGTCGTTGTCAGACTAACCACCGTCGACATTTAGTCTCCATTTCCACCTATGTCCGCAATAAAAGATAGTTGTCTACATGATGATCGCAATATACATTATTAGCAATTAGCTTTTTAACTTTACACTGCCGCACATCAGACAAATCTTGCTGCAGCATTCTTAGTTTTCGTATTTTAAGTTGTATTCATCTCATCAGTAACGCTTGTAGTCGAAACATTTTGAGGCGCGGTGGTCGTGGACGTTGGCAGTGCACCAGGATCATGGTGTCAGGTGATCGCTGAAATAGTCCATAAAGAGTGTCATAAGAGCGCGTATGTGCTTGGAATTGACTTGCAGGTTTGTCTCACGTAATGATCACTTATCTAAATTGTCTAACTAACTTTTTTTGCATTGATTCGATCTGTTTTCAGTTGTGCGAATGATTGATTTGTTTTGTATTCTTATTGCTAGATCCGTTCTGCAGTTCTGTTGTCGTTGGGCTCAGTAAAGCCTCGAATAGATAAGTCTTAATGTATTGACCACTCAGGGTCGATCTTTTTGAAAACTGAATGCCTTGCGACTACAAGCAGTAAGAATTCATTTCATTTTTTTCGTTTTCATTTATTTCATCGGTAAAGGACAATGAGCAAAAACTTGCCCCTATGTCACATCGGATTATTGGTTATAACCAGGTTAATCAGGTAGTCAAAAATTTCCCATTTTAGACCCCTTCATCCGGTGCATTCGTTAGGAATGGATTGTGTGAATTATAGAATCGGATAACTGTGTATAACAGAAACGGAAAAATCTTGTTGCACGAATCATTTTTGTGCGAGGTAAGGAAGAGAAGCTTCAAGTTACTTATATTTAACATCCCTTTATAT
Organism: Toxascaris leonina; assembly: GCA_022844705.1. Taxonomy (NCBI): domain Eukaryota; kingdom Metazoa; phylum Nematoda; class Chromadorea; order Rhabditida; family Ascarididae; genus Toxascaris; species Toxascaris leonina. The sequence continues at coordinate 15,856 of JAARMF010000977.1, read as the reverse complement.
AGGCGAAAAGTTGTCTTTTCACATACTCAACTTCCTTAGCAAATCCAAATTTGTGTAAAATCATAAAAATTTCAAATGGAGTATCGTTCAGCCAATGGTACCATTAGCCCGTGTTGATCTCATCACTTTGGCCGATATAACTTCCCCAGTGACACATGATCGAATCAGGCAACATCTCGATGGACGATCGGTCGATGTAGTTGTGAGCGATATGGCCCCTAACCCTTCAGGTAAATTGAGTCTTATTTATTTGTGTTGTTTGCATTGAATGAAGTGTGGGTAGCTGATTTTCCAACAGACTAACAAGCTAAATGGTTCGTTATTGTTCTTGGTGCGGGATCCGGTTTTATGAGAGGTTTTTGAACTTCTTTTTCTCCTCAGGGTGGCCAAATTCGATATTTGTTCTTTATGATGTCAAGACTGCCTCTCCTCTAATTATATTTGTCCAATACAATTTTTAATCCTTAAAAATGCATGTCGCACATTTTCTTATAAAAGCAATGTGCTTGCGTCTAAATGAGCAAGTGGGCATTTATTTTCAGGTGACAATGCGATGGATCATGAAAGAATTATTGGGCTATGTGAGCGTTTAGTGAATTTTTGTTGTAGTGATGCGGCAGTGATTCCATTGAAGAAAGGCGGTACGTTTCTTTGCAAAATTTGGGATGGACAAAGAAGGGTGGAATTGATGGAATTGTTGAGGGCACATTTCCATGTCCTATACAACATTAAACCTGATGCGAGTCGTGATCACAGTGCTGAATTATATTTGTTAGCGATGAAGCGGAAGTAAAATTTTTCAGTGGATATTCGTATAAACGCGAGAAGTGAACAATAAATTAAACACATAGTTTTTATTGAAAAAGAGAATAACACATTGTATACAAAAAGTCACATCGGTAAAGGAGATGAGTAGTGGGAATCGCTGGACAAACGAATATGGCGCAAATGTCGACAGAAGGATGCCCCACGACATGAATTTTTGTTGCATGTATAGTGCATAGAGTGCTGTAAAATATTGCCAAATGAGGAGGTTGTGAAGGTGATCTTATGTGTTAGAATGGAAGAAGTATGCTTGCGTTGTTGTGCAGTTTAATATGGATAGTATAAGGGCCGTTATATCTAATACATGAGATGAAGGGAGTCTATTCGAGTAGTGCCTTTAAATCGTTTGCCTTTTATTATAGCAAATGTTTGGCGACATTTGGTGAATTTTTTCGATTATTTAGTAGGACGTTATCGCACCTCTGACGGCATAAGCATCTGTTTCAAGTTTCTCGAAGCACGTCGAAATGTTGCAATTGCCCTGCGATGAAAAAGTCTTATATGGAGAGCTTCAGTTGAGGGAAACCTTTATGATAGTCATTAAATGATTGGGTGATGGCTGTGGAGCCAATTTTTGGAGTTATGGCTCATAAAAAGAACTACCGTCGCTAGGAGATTGCATTCAAATTGGTGTAATAGGTGTTCTATCTAAAAGATCTATGGTTCGAGTATTACGAATTCGCAGTAACCACTCAAAACGGTAAGCAACGACCATGAGGCGCTTTTGTGACGTTTTAGCAGCATTTTTTCATCGAAAGGAGGATGGCAAGAAAGAAGGCTGCGAATAAATCAAGGTTGCAGATGGGGAGACAGGAAATATATCGTTACGTGTAACACTTCTGTCACAAATCACAACAAACTTACGAGTGAAAGTTTCATAGCCGCATAGCCTCTCAACACAACTCGACGGTGGTGCACAACGTCACAGGATTGAGCGCAGCATGCAATCGGCAACACTCTTCCCCTGTAGCACAGTGGCTGTCGTCATTGCAAATCAGCACAATATTGCACAACAGTGTCTTTTTTATTGGGTGACGTTCGTATGAATATATAAATGTGCTGATCGCGGTGCACCTCATCGAATGTTGCCTCGAGCTGCAACTATGGTATGTATGCGGTTCGACTTCAGGGACTGTGATGTTGGTTTGCGTAGACGTTTTACGTTGAATGTAGATGGCTGCAACGCTTATGAGCTTCTGATGAAGAAACTCATTGAATTCGGATTCTCATCGTGCAGAAANTTATGAGCTTCTGATGAAGAAACTCATTGAATTCGGATTCTCATCATGCAGTGTCCTCGTTCATATTGATGATGAACAATGCCGAAACGTGATAAAAAATTCAGAGGCATTATGGGAAGTTTTCATGATGTTTGCATTGCACGGATCGAAGTACGTGCGATTGGAGTCGCTCGATTCTACCACTGATAGCAGTGAGGCTTATTTCTGGATCAAAGACGGCGATTTTGGGAGACGATTCTCTCTAAAGTTGAACGAAAAAAAGCATGTCTATGATATATTGCTGAAAAAACTGCAGGATTACGGATATACAGCCGATGGAAGGATTCTCTGTTGTATTCAAAATGACGGCAACTGTAGCGTTATTACTGACAGTGATTCTTTGAGGGAGGCCATTGAGGTGAACACTGCATATGGATCAGTGGTGAGTGTACAACTGGAATACCGTAAACTCGACAACGACTGTCATAGCCCCTTGGAAGGGCCAAATACTGATTCTGAAATAAGCGTGCCTCGAACACAAGTATTCGATGAGAGCTGTCATGATCAGTTTAAACAAGCACGCAATGATTCTGAAACAGTCATCTTTCGGCCGGAATAGTCACAACCGCGAGCAGCTAGAAGTGTTTCGGAATCGTCGAACTGCGATAGTTTCTCAATTATTTCCACACCGTCAATCGCGCTTGAGAGTATCGAATGTGACAACGAAGTCAGTGAATCATGAGAACAACGAGTTTGGTTCAGATGCTCAAAGGGCACTGAAAATGCTCTCGAGCAGTTGGAGCCAAATGTGAAGCAAGTAATCGAAAAACATTTCGCGTCTTGTTCTGATTATCAGCACACTTCTTAGACGTTCAATGTTAGCCAACGCCTTCACACATATGTAGTTTGTTTATGTAGCCATAATTCAGCAATTAAAAAAAAAAATATTTCTTTCCCCTTTATCAGTTGTCTTAGAATTTTCCAGTGGTGTGTGCTGTGTTTATATTCGAACTTTATCTTATAAGAAATTTTGTTGCTTCAGGCAATCATGATTTTGATTGCAACTAGACGGGTTTTAGCGACACTGTTTATGTACTGGTGGGGTTCACGGTTGTAAGCACTGCGGGCAAAGATCCATTATCACCGTGAAATTTTGAATTCGCCTTGGAATCATGCGTGGATGCATTCTTTTTGTCTTCCTTACCTCCATTTCTAAGCAATTTTGCGCCGCATTGTGTTTTAGTTTGTGGCTTATCGCATTGGCAAAAATTTAATGCCCATTAATTGATAGGCTCTCGCATAAGTCACTTTCTGCACAGGGAAACAGATTTTTGAGCAGTGACGTTACGACATTGAGTGGGCGGCAAATGGCTTGTTTCAGACTGAGCGGAAAAAACACCAAAAATAATTTTTTTCCAGAATTCATAAAATCTTAGCTCATGTCGTTGCTTGTTTATCATCCAGTTGTGGCCTCGTAAGGTTCCTAAGATTCCACGCTCCCTCTCTTTCTCAATCGGATGGGATTAGGAGTGTAGAATAAAGGGTTCGATTTGCGCTTCAAATGCATAGCTCGGAAATTTACGAGATTAGAAAGAGTCACCGGGGTGATAATTTATTTTGTGATATCCATTTCGCAGATTGCTTTTTCTATTTTGTCCGTTTTATCAGGCGTTATGCATATTTGTACTGCAATAAATGGCCTCAATATAAGAGAGACTGCTTTCGAAACGGTGACGTCATCATTTAATAAAATATTGCAAAGGTGTTATAACGGTTGATATCGAAAGATGCGTCGATGAATTGATGCTTGGGGAATACGAGTGAGAAATGGATGACGTGAGTGTACACATCTTTTGTGTTGTCGAAGATTGGGGGTGGTCAAAATCCGATTCATAGGTGATTCCGATGAGCACAGCACATCCGCCCGTTGCAATGTCAGAGCGAACTGCCTCACTTTCTGCAGACTGCTCGAAACAGTAAGTGAATGAGCAGAGTGTTGCGGTTAGCATGTTACTTGAAACAAATCATTACCGCAGAGTAGATGCGATGACGAATCTCTTTGTTTTTATGTGTCGTTCTGTGCAGTATTGCATCTAGTAATAATGGAAGTCAAATTTCAATGACAGTGTAAAGCAGGCACTAAGCAAATAAATTTCAAAAAATTGAAGCAACGTTTCTGAAAGCGATTGCGAGAAGGGCAACATGACAAGCGCAAAATCGATGACCACTTTTGTGGAACAAGAGCATTTTGGCTAGCACCACGGCTCCTCAACGTCATTCTGTGTAGTTGCACGAAGTGCAGTATTTTTCTGTGTCCGTCTGCGATGGCCATTGCACATATGCCTTTCGATGCTTTCACGTTTCTCGACGCTACACTGTGCTCCAAGTAGCAAACGCTGCAATGGAAAGCGTTCGTGTGAAATTCATCGATTGTACTGGTCAACCGAATAGACGATTCACGTTGAAATTCGAGAGGGGTGATAATGTGTTCCAGAAATTGCTTGCGAGACTCTTCGAATATGGATATTCAACTAACGGTGCAACTCTTGTTTGGATTGAACACGACGGTAATCCCACCATTGTGGACAGTTGCGAAGCTTTATTCGAAGCTATCGACGCCACATCCGGCTCTCCTCTGCAACTGCAACTTCTTAAAACTGAATATTTTAGCTCACTAGCGAACGATATAAGCAGTTCGCATTCGGTGTCCATTCGTTTCAAAGATGGCGAACTGTGTCGACGCTTTTCACTTCAGGTCACACGAGATTCAAAGGTGTTTGAGAATCTGATCGACAAACTAAGGCAATATGGTTATGAATCGAATGGACGAACATTGGTCGCTATCGAAGACGATGGAAGCCGGACTGTTGTTGATGATTCCGAATCGCTGTGTAATATTCTAGGATTGCGTGGCGGCATCGTTAATGAAAACCTATTCCTCAAGCTTGAGTTTTATGCGCCTGACGGTGAATATTTCGAAAGTTTTAAAGGCAAAACATGCAACGATTGCGGAGAACGAAAATCGGAAGCAACTCTGACCGGTTCACAATTCTCCAATAGAACCGATCCGGTCTCATCAGATAGCGAAAGTTTTTCACGTATTTCACGACCGGATAGTGCTTTAGAGCAATCGATTCTCGACAATGATATACAATTGCAACATTTGGAGACAACGGAGACATTCGATCGTTCCGGAAGAATTGAGAGTAAACTGCGAAGACTCGAGAAAAAAGTGGACGAATTAACAGCGAAAGTGTCAGAATTGTGTCATCAGAGGTGAGCTCAACCATTCAAAAAGCCGACGAGTTGACAGCGACAGCGTTACGGCTCTTTCGTAAAAGACAAAACAACTATCGCTCAGCCGTTTGCTCTCCTTTCGCCATTGTTAATTCACATACTATTCCTTACATCGCTGAGGTATGCGAGTAGTTTCTGTATTTTAATAAGTTTGCTGTAAGGTGCACAGTATCCGCGTTTGAAAGATCTTTTTGATATATTTGAGTCGAAATGATATGGAGAGGGGTTGTATGATCTTGAAGTGAGACCCACTGGGTTGTGTTGATGTGATTTCATGAGGACAGGGTGGACCGTGCGGCTGTTCTATTGAAGGCACCGATGATATATCACTTTTCGTTGCTGCAGAAAGAACACAGCAAATTGCCATTACCCTTCTATCTCAATCCGCTTGGGCTGTGTACACATCATGCACAAGTGCATTTTAATCGAGTTACTGCACCGCACCAACTTTTATCAAACTTTCATATAAATAAGAAGGCGGTTTTGAATGCATGAGAACTGTTGTAACATAAGGCTTTGTAGTGAGGATAAGGAGGAGTCTTTAAGCGAGATTGTACCGCATAAAAGAACGATGAAATCACTCCAAGCAATCGTTCGGCGATGAGGTTTTAATTTCTGCTCATACAAGAAATAGCACCATGGAAAGGCATTCACTACAGCAATCAGAGCAGAAAGAATAAGATGAGTATAGTTCGGTGAACGTTACTGACTGATTCCGTAAATGGCAATATAAGAGTACTTCTTGAAGGGTTAACTGAGTGGCAAGGAAGGTTGCACTAACTCTATGCTAGAAGTTCTTCATAGAACATGGAATGACATGCAAGTTTTCCTTTTTCACGACATGCAGATTGAAGGATTCTCTTAGCCAACTCTGCACACTGCTCTTGCACTGATTGCTATCGTTGATTTGCATTGTGCGATAGTAAATGCACTACTTTCAGTTGATTTTGGTGCAATGAAAGTTTGTTCCGGAGTTGCAATGTCGAGCAATACAATTATTTATAATAGCAATTCAAGCACCATCTGAGCTAGAAAATGCATAGAGCAGTGGGCAAATTTATGTGCAGTGGCTTAATGGATAGCCCACCCAAGCGGAGAGTCGATTTATTTGGGTTCAATTCATGCTGGTTATAAAAGCTATCACCTAACAAATATAACGTGCCCTCAGGAGTGTATGCTTTCTGATTTTGATCAAATCCCGCAAAGTCATTCGAATCAAATGAACCACGATCAAAGGTAACAAAGTTAGCAATACGCTTGCACCCCTGATGACTATGCAGGTCCTGAAATTGATTTTTGATAGAAATATGTGCTGTTAAGGCTAGTGTAAAATGCATTTCTTAGAGCTCTGCCCACCAAGCCAATCCTTACAGCCTTGCCTTTCTCCTTAGCCGATCGATGGCGCAGTTTCTATGCAAAAAGTTTTATTCAGCACAAGGATACTTGCGGAACAAAGTCGACTTGCAATTTTTATGGTGCCTTTGATGACCATGAATCGCAACAAAATCGGGTTTAAAAGAGTGGGTTACGGTGTATATTATTCCCATCGATCACCGGATTGGTTTTTGCGGCTCCTGGTCTGAAGCTTTCGGACGAACAGAAATGCGTGGTAGTGCCGTTGGAAGATGTGTTCTTGATGAATTAAAAAAAAAGGAGAAAGAAACAACAGCAAGAATATAAAGTGCATAAACGTGTTTTAAGTTGGAGGTTGAAGGGCACAGCGGTTGAAAAACCAACCACAGATGGTTGTTCGGTTGTTTCTGCTAGAAATGGAGTAATCGACAACCGTCAGCATCTTTGGCAACATTGCAGCAGTCACATTCCACAGCTACATTGCCCGCAGCATACTGCTCTCCACAATTATCATTGAAGCATTCTGCGCTGTACAGTGTAGAGTGCGAGGTGTACGAAGGTCCTTTGATTGAGAAGTCGATCTGATGACTTCAATTGTGGTTCGACTCTTATAAACAACACATTCTTGCGACCACAAGTGACTGACATATATCGTTGATCTCATCTCCTATGCCCTGGCCTTGTTTCATGTACTAGTTCGTACCGATTTACGATTCCGTCATAAACAATAAAAATGACTCCTCCACTTATTCATAAGGTAGCGACAGTAAGAATTATTAGTGAGCGCCAAGGAAACGTTTTATTTAAGTAATCGGACTGAGTAATTTTTCAGCAACGGTGAGTGAACCACTCATTGCAGTTTAACGAAGATTCTGTTCATTGCGAAACACTTCTTAAATTCCGTAAAGGAAGCATGCGCATAATGCATGCACAAGTTTACTTTTAAGCAGCAGAAGCAGCCATGCACATTGAGCGTAAAGGCAGCAGACTTGTTTGAAAATCACTGAAATGAACTAAAATTAAATCTTTTCAAACAATATCACAGAAAATTTTATGGTGGAATCAGCCAGTATTCTAATACAGATGGAAACCACAAAACTATTGAACAAATAATTAGAAAGCTTTGATTACGAGTCCGTTGGACATAATCCCGCAAATATGGAGTTATATGGCCAACGGAAGTGNNNCCCGCAAATATGGAGTTATATGGCCAACGGAAGTGCCGAGTGCGTCTCGGAGTGGTTGACGAGTTCATAGATTTTGTGTCCATTTTGCCAATGTCTAGAGGTCAAGAAAACATGCATTCGTGCTTTTTCCTTTTATTTCTTTACTTCAAGATCATAAGCAGAAAACAACCAATTAAACACAATCGCAATTACATGAGATCGGACAAATTAATATTTTCAAAAACATTTTGACACCATTGAGGAATAGATCTCGTCTCTGATTGGCCCTCACCTTCGCGTGCCCCCTTTCGTTGCACTTCACTAATTGCCATTGTCCTTTTTCTCGGAGTCATTATTCCGAGAGGTTGTTTTATCACATAATTGTCGCGATGAGCATTCTTCGAATAATTCTTTATTTGCACGTCCATAAACACAATGTTCTAGATCGAGGCACATCTCTGCACGATAGGCGTCATTCATCTCTATAGCTGCCCATAGTGAATTACAGTCGTCGATGATTGCACGGCTACCGTCTTTTTCGACAACTACAAGCAGCCTTCCGTTTGCTTTATATCCCAGCTGGTGAAGCTTTGATAGAAGCATATCGAAGGCGTTTCCTTGCCTGTACAGCTTGATGAGAAAACGTCGACACAGCTGATTTTCTCTGAATCGAAAATAAACCAATCCTTGACGTCTATTCAATAAACATTTCTCATGAGCAGATGGCGTGTAATATTCAAGCATAGTAGGTCTTCCACTATCAAAGGCGATGCTTTCTTCGATTGCATCCCACAGTGAAATGTTATCGTCAATTACAATGTGTGACCAGTCGGTGACAGGATGTTCACTTGACGGCACATAGGTGAGCACCTTCCTATCAGCTGGGAATCCACGCTCGTCGAGTTTATCCAGTAACGAACTGTACGCTTCCTCATATGAAGCAATGCAATGTGTGAAGCACTCGTAGAGGCCACTGTGTTTCAATGTGAATTTAACGCAGACCATCGTTGTTGAATCTGAAACCACCGCACGCTTACGTGAAGTCCTCGTCGTTACCTAGTTTTGACGAGCAGAGGCACACCGTGAGCTTCTATAGTCGAGGCAATCGCAAGAAAACATTATTGCACAACATTGCAAAGTTTTCCACATGAATGCCCGCATGCCTACGTGTGTTTAGTGATGACGTCACTATGTAGGTGCATTTGTCGCTATGCGGCAGTGTGATTCTAAAAGTGGCGAGGCTTAGAACTTGATAAATTTGCTTTTTATTTGAGGGAAACTTGTTTGAGGATGAAAAGTCTTTCTACGATGTCAAAAAGTACCGATAAAAGATGTTGCTAGAAGTTGTAAAAACCTCACAACGTTAATAATCACCTAAAATGCGCAATAACTTTGAATCATTTGCCAAAAGTAACTGAAACATCAATGTAAAACATATGGTGCTAGTTTGCATGTGATTCCGGACGATAAGAATGTGACCGTAAAAAACTCCGTGTTTGTTCATTGAAGCTGAAAAAGAAGCTTTAAGGGGAATCTCCGAAAACAGTCACCGATGAGTGAAATTTGAGCACAAACAGGCAAGTCTCGCACGACTCCCTTTAAAATTTCAAACAACTAATCACGTCCTCAAACTACTCCTTTATCTAGATTTATTCTTAAACCAAATATATTTGACAAAAATACGGCGTAATCGGGTATCGCGCAATTTCTTTCACTGGAAGAGTGTACCACCTTATTCAACCATCACTCCAGCTACGGCTGACTATTGTTACATGGAACTGTTCTGATAATAAATCCAGCACTATGCCAATGACTATAAATTGTATTTGAGAGATGTGAATCTCTTATCTTGTAAAAAAATATGGTTGAGGTAGAATGAAACGAAACAATGACCCCTTGGTGAACACCTTAAGACTCTATCAGTTGAACTATCGTATGATCACTGCAGCATTATTACCTTTGCGACTGTTAATGCCACCTCTATAGTATTTTTGTTTCTGTATAACATGCATAACATTAAAATTTTGTTTGGCAAAACTCCAATAAACAAGCGCTACTCATTTTGAACAAAAGTAAACCACGAAATCACAGCGGTCAAACATGAGTGAATTTTTCACGTTCGCACATCAATCGTCGAGGCGTTCAGCAACGATGCCAATACCGATTGCAACATTCTGCACCACAAAGAACATAGTGCAATGCTGACTCAAACTACTGGCTGTCGCCAAGGCACGTACGTGTGACGCAACACAGCTTGTGCTATTCGTTTTTTGCCTAGCGAGTGCCCAATATAAGCGTGGACGACGCGTTCATTTCAGTTAACGTCGAAGTCGGCTTCTAGTATCGTTCTGCTCGTTTGCATATTATAGTTTACATTAAATGGGATCGTTCAAATTCAAGTTCAAGAATGGCGAATTGTACGAACCATTCACGAGAAGACCACTACAAGGTGCTGATCGCTAAACTCGCTGAGTTGGGACATTGTGCAACCGGTAAAACTCTGGTCAATTTGGATTATGTCAATGAGCGTTATGCCATTAGAGATAATGCCAACTCTTTGGAATATGCTCGAGAACTGCAGATATAATAATGGCCCGAATTATTCCATTGCAATTGAGTTCTATGAGTCGAGTGGAAGAGAGGGGAACAGCGAGAACAGATTGGTGCACTTCCGTTTTAGGGATGCCGAACACTATAGACGTTTCTCCTTATATCTGAACAAGGAGAAGAATGCCTGTAGAATACTGATCGATAAGCTCGAGGGGCTTCGATATAAATCTGATGACAGATTACTTCTCTGCAAAGAGAACGTTGGCAGTCGTATGGTCATCGAAGACTGTGATTATCTGTGGATGCTTGTTGAAGAGAACGGTGTCGGAAGGCCTCAAGTGTTTCAAACCCGAGAACATGCCAGAGCAAAACCTGCTGCACCGGTCAGCACTTGAAGGGCATAAAATTTTAAAGTTGGAGCAAAATGTGGAAAAATTGGTCGCCATGATTGAAAAGCCAAGATATGAACCATACATAAGCGTCACATGTAAACCTAGTTCGTTTTCTGTGAATTGTGTTGGCATTTGTACCTTCGAGTGCCTATCCAGATTCTGTGACAGAATTTGAGTAGGTATTAGAATGTTCTGATCCACTCGTGGTTGAACTTTGACCTATGCTGCTTTGCGGCTAGACTTCAGCAAAACAGTTCATCTCATGTTATTTGAAAATATCTGCAATATTACTGTATTTCCCTATTTTTCTATAGATATTTGAATCAAGGCGGTATTCACCTCAAATAAATTTAGAGAGAAATATGCAAAAAGTTTTCCTTTCTTCCAGCTTTTAAAACCATTGGGGATAAGTGACTATTTCAATCCGTTTTTTATTCAACAGTTTTTGATACCAACCAAATGAACGCCTACTCTATTTTTGGGATATGATAATTCAAATCGCTAAGAGTTTTTCCCATATCCGATGCATAAAGCCAAGTCCACTACCTACCGTTATGCAGTCAAAACTATATCCACCTGAAAATCAGTGCATAAAGTGACGATTTAATTGCGGACACAATGTTAACCAATGCTGTCAGAGCATCAACATGGCAGAAAAAAGCGATGTGCAGTCATGCGCTACTTCGTCACTTTAATTCGACGGTCGATGTTGGAATAAATGGAGCCTCGAAGCAACAGAACATGAATCTCTTCGTGAATTCGATAGGTTTTAACAAGCCACGGAAGCATGAATTGTTGAATTTCAAAGAGTGCCTTCGTTCGCCATTAGTTGCACAGCTTGCAGTGAGTAGAGTCGTTCAAATAAACATATTTCCTGCATATTCCTCTTTTATTTTATTTCAGCTTTGTTTTATATTAAAAGAGAAACACAGAGTTGTCACTGTGATAAAAACGTTCAATACGACAGGTTGCAAATATGAAGAGAGAGGTAATAAAGAAGCGGATGTTTCTGATGAAACACAAACTTTTCAAGCTCTACGATATATTTTCAAGCTTTTCAAGCGAAATATATTTTGGTTCGAGTTCTGAGACATAAAATTAAAACTCCAAAAACTTTGTCGTCAAACTATGATTGAATAATTAGGCTTAGAAAACGTTCCATGTCTTTTGGTAGATAAGCGCGAATAAAGTGGATTTGTGCCAGCATCCATGAAGCCGTTTTTTGCTCTGTGGGCAATGGAGGACATTTTTCTACGGAACACACTATCCATGTTCACTCATTCTGCTAAGATAACGCTTGAGGAAGATAAGTGGAAAAGCGCAACAGGACTGCTGACAAGATTTGCGCTTTTTGCTTTTGACTCATCTCATTAACCAGTTCCCAAATTATCAGCGGAGATAAAATAGAGTGTCACAATAAAATAAGCGGAATAATGCTTCAATATTGGATGACTGAATTGGTTGCACCTCAGAGATGCGAGATTTGATGTATTAAAAGGACACCTTAGAGCAATCTCTCACTATCTAATGCAACCTCCTTTGATCACAATATTTGAAGTTGATAAGTAGTTACGGACTCTCAAATTTTGAGGAAAACTTGCATGCGTTTTACACCGCTTAAGCTAAAAATTCGAAGGTGTTTCCAGCGACCAGATTCATCAAAATTCGAAGGAGTTGATTCGCATACCTGTCGTTTCCGGCACTCTCGGATCGTCGGGAACATTTCTTCAACTGAATGCAATCTGATGAATGCAAAATCATAAACTAACAAGTGTGAGATTCAGCCAAATTTCCTAACACCTTTAGCTGTCTATAACTGCATCTGGAATTGATCAGTCACAGCCAAAGGTGTGATGGAATTGCGTCACATACAAGAGGTTTCGTTACTTGAGCTTCGGAGATTGCCTAGTTTAAACCATGAGGCAAAAAAACAGAAAGACGATNGCTTCGGAGATTGCCTAGTTTAAACCGTGAGGCAAAAAAAAAAACAGAAAGACGAATGGACAAATAGATAAACAGACAAGTAGAAGAACACGCAGAAATGCATGTGCGAAGGTAGCATGCAGCAGTATTGTGTTAAATGCATTAAATTAAGTGCATTGAAGAAGAAACAAAAGCATATGGTTATCCAAAAATAAGAAAAGCAGATCACTGCAGAAAGGACGTGAGGTTATTTCGGTGAAGCAACGATGAGTGCGGTTGAGTAGTATTTGAGATGGCACATACCAAGGACAAGCTTATTGCTCTGCTGATTTGCATACTGCCTAGGTGTATCACATTTGCTCTGCTAACATATAATGCACACCTCAGGTCCCTCCCAACTCTCAGAAGGCCCAATTTTTGACCACTAGGGACATCAGTACGTGTGCAAGCTCATGCTAAAATTTGTATCATGCCAAAAACTATGAAAATACTCATTTATTCTCCCTTGTTCTTGCTCACGAATCAACTTCCTCGACGATGATACAAATGATTATTGCGTGATAGGCATCGAAACTATTTACTCTATGGCTCAACGAAGATTTATTCGATGAGTAAACGGAGTCACTCACAGCGATGTGACATTCATGCATCGAATGCATACAGTCCATATTTAGTGTTGTTTGCAATAAGAAATGTCCTCTCCGCAAATACGTTCATTTCTTTTTCATCCGAATTTATTAGTTTGCTCGCTATTTTCAACTCACTTCGATTCATTAAACTGCAATAACAGATTCGCTATTATTTATTTCAATTTGTTCTGATATGAAATATTTTCAC
>JAARMF010000976.1:6998-56736 GCA_022844705.1 Toxascaris leonina | reverse complement strand
AGGAGTGAAAAGGCCAGTTTACTTAAGCCATGTTCAGTATATATTCGCTACCGAAAGGTTGAAGAGACGCTGTGGAGGTCAATACAATGCCTTTAGTTGTTCTTCCATTGGCTTTCCGTGAGTATCAGTTAGAGGTGAAAACCTACGGACTGAAAAAACGAAAAGTTCCTGGCAGCTTTATTCGGCATCAATGCAGAGGCCGATCATCTTCGACCACCCGGACAACGAAGATTACCATCAGAGGTGCCAAGATCGCCATTGGCGAAGGAAGATGGCTTTCGTCTTGGGCTGATCTTAAATCTACAGCTAGGATACCTGCCAAAGGACGAGGTTTTCGAGCATGGGTATGCTGCAAAAAGACGCTTTTGAAATGTTAGAAAACTAACCGTTAAAAGATCCTTCTACACTTCTTTCTCCGCCCTCTCTGCCTGTCGTTTTCGATTTCGCAGATGGTATTGTTAGGGACAAAAAGCTCCAAAAAAGGGCCTCACAAAGCTCAGCTATGATTGTTGAGGTCGTCATTAGTAGTGAGTAAGTCTACAACTGTTTTCGCGTACTGTTTTTCGAAAGGGCGTTGAGTGGGCAAGACTGAACAGCTGTGATAATGATACAAACAAAAGTAAATCTTGTAGTTGATGAGTGAGCCACTTCGCCTGCCTTACTGATTACTGCTGTAAAAAATGGACTTAAAACTTTTTGGCCGTTCCGTAGAATGCTTCCACCTCAACTAATGTATGAAATTCGTTCTTCTTTGTTACTGTTTGAACAACGACCATTGCCTCATCAGGGCACTTACCTGACTCCTGCCAGATAACGAATCTCGGCCTTTTCGACTTGTTGACGTTCTCGTCAACTTGTTTGTCGTTGCTGACTGGACCACTTTTTCAGCTTCAATAACCTGTACAGTTTACCTTCGAATCACAATGTGCTGACCCAGGAGTGAGTCTTCTGGAAAATTCAGGGTCGGAAAAAGAGCTACGACATACGCTATGGCTCGTCAAATAAGTTATGAGTTAAAATACTAGGAGTGAGCTTAGAAATCTGCTTTGTTTCATGATTGGAGTTTGGCATTCATCATCAAGGACGAAAAAAATTGTTGGAGAGGGGTCTATGCTGTTTCACCATTCTGATACTGCAGAACGGGATGGGATGAGTCCCAAAAGCTATCTGGCTGTCGTCGTAGGAGCGATATGAAACTGAAGATGTCGTTTTTCAGGAGTGTCTGGTCCATGTTATGCATGCATTTTTGGGTGGGTTCGCTTCCGCATGGATTCTGACCCGGAACCGTAGGAACAGTTACAGGGTTGTTCACTACTGTGGTCCATTCAGCGCCATCTCCAAAGTCCCAAAAGTCGATAGATTGCTCATCTTTGCCACCTCAACCACACCTTGTGCTCGTGTGCAGACAGCTTAGCATTTCAGAAACAAGCTAGTAAATGCTTTCTTGAAGTTATATAATAGCAACAATAGTCAGTGTCCTGTGCTAAGCCCAACTGCAACGCTTGCAGAATGTTAGCACAATGCTAGCAGATAAATTGCTTTTTTGACGATTCATGATTAGATGGCGAAATGTCGACAACAAAGCTGTTCGACGTTAATTGCAGCGTAAGTGGTCATTCACGAATGCTTTGCGAATGTGTCACAAAAGCTGACAGCTCTGGACGAACGATTTTAAGTGCAAACGATTTTCCAAGTGCAGAGGCAAGTTGAGCCGCTCTACCCAACCAACGCTTCGTTCTGCCCATCGTTGGTTTCAGTTGGTCATTGTGCAATGGTGTCCTTTGCTTGTCAGAAGTTCGTTCGTTTCACAATCCAGCTCAAAAACGTCCACAGTGGGCGGGAGAGGGCAACATTTTCGGCATCTTCGTCACTAAAGATATCCACTCGAACGCCCATTTTGACGAAATTTGCCTCCAAATGAAATACCGCTTACCGAGTTCTGATGTTCCGTTCCTTAAATCTCGGATTTTTTTTTTTTTTTGTTTCGGATCGCCAACAGTCAACACATGTCCATTTCACAATCACTATAAAGCTCCTATAAAAGTCAAACTGCTCTTTAAGGGGTTCTTGAAGGAGCATGTAAAAGCGAGAGCTCAAGGTGTGTTTTTGGAGAGCTGTTAATGGTAATCAGTCAAGCGAAACTGCAAGTGTTGCAAGTGTTGTTGCATTACAAGCAATTTCGCTGTGAAGCTGAAGTGACTTGACTTTCTTGATAGAAGCCTAAACGACCCAGCTATCGTTTTCAAGATGTCGTGGACAGTTTTACTGGTTTGACGTTTGAATAACAAATTTTCATCGTTGAAATGAGGTGATCTGTTGCGAAGACGACTGCACTGCAATTAGAAATTTTTTTATTTGAAAATGCAAATGATATAAAAGATTCTATTTGAAAAAGGAGTCAACATTCACAGCAAGTTCGAAAATGCAGCAGTTCAGGACAGACTGGTGCCACACACACCCCACGAGGCAAGAAATCACACGAACGAACGGACGGATAGAAGCACGCACAGCGATACATCTGGACACACACACAAGCACAAATACACACGCACAGACAATCACGACGCACATGGACGCGAAGTTGTTGCAAATGCAATCGGGCATATAACAACATTTAGAGAGAACACATTAATGCAACATCTGTTTGCGTTTGTATGGAAGCCTAGTTTCTTCATCGCTCCCAAGGATCAGTGGGTTTCTTGCACTGAAAGAATATACATAGTAACCAATTCAGCAACATGATCTATAGCAGACGCACATCGTAAGCAGAAATTTACGCTTAACTCGTTAAAATCGTCTGACCGACAAAAATTCCTGCACCGCAACATCAGACGGATCCGAATATTCTAGCTGGCAAAAAAAGCTCGAGCAAAAGCCTCAACTCCAAGAAACTTAACATTCCGCACCTTCCACTGATCGTGTCAATGTTGATGACGCAATCCACAGAAGCTATTCAGATAAGGGATTCTGTGATGACGCAGTCGTCAACGGTGGTTTGAAATAGTATCGCAAAGTCTTTCTTATATTTCCACGGGAAAATAACGGTGCAGAAAACTTTAACAATTATTCAGAGGAAAAATGTGTGATGTGCTTTGGTGCAGCAGCAATTTCTGATTGTATTCCTTGATGCCAAGACATCACCATATATGATATAATCGTGAACGTTTTTCCAGCAGCCACAAGCGTGGAAACATTAAAAAAAATTCGCCATCATTAAAATACACAAGGATCGATCCAAATATCTCTCTCCCAGCACTCCCTTAAGCACATTCCACCTTAATTTTCGCATGCTTGGGCACTTTTTGAACCCGTCAAAAGTTAGAAGAGCGGTCGAAAATTTAGTTGTTTCATTTGAGGACGCTGCTGCCGGCATTCTGCATTATGCTCATTTTAAAGACTCAGGGTTTTCGCGCTGCTAATGCACCCTGTGTTGATAACAAA
The DNA here is from genome assembly GCA_022844705.1 of Toxascaris leonina. Taxonomy (NCBI): domain Eukaryota; kingdom Metazoa; phylum Nematoda; class Chromadorea; order Rhabditida; family Ascarididae; genus Toxascaris; species Toxascaris leonina. Next base: position 53,295 of record JAARMF010000976.1, on the reverse strand, counting down.
ATTGAAAATTAAGCCTCTCTGAGATGCTGACCTATGGTTCTAACGACGTTTTTATTGGCGATGATTGTGTAATAAAAACACTGATTCTAGAAGCATCGCAGTTCGAAAATCCTGTGACCATACAGACCGAGTACAAGAATAGTTCATATTCGAGGCCGTCAAACTGCAAAAGTATTTTAAATTATATAACTATATATTGTGAGGAAGGAGTTTACTGAAGTTCATTGGCTTACACAAGTAGCAGCATATTCTAGACCACAACTGCTTTTTGCGGCTCTGTTGGACGAGTCTTGCCGCCTATTGAATGACTGAGGCTGCGAACGTCGAAAGAACCCACAATACAACCCCTGAAATGCGAGCACAAATGCGCACTCGGTTTCGTTGTCGTGAGTGGCTCATCGCATTTTTCGAATGTGCACTTTCGCTGCCACAGTCATTCGCTGCCACAATTACGCAATCGAACAAAAGTGCAAACCAATAAATACGTTGTTTTAAGACGCATCGTCAACCCCATCGAAAGCCCTCTTCAAGTTCGTGATTGCGTGCATTGGTGACTCAGCGGCAGTCATTCTGTGGCATCGATGAGTAATGTTCGAGAGGAAGCCAACCTCGAACTAGAACAAGCGTGGTTATGCTGAGACTGCTGATCTATAGAATAAGTGCTTCACCAAAAATATGTGCTATTGCATGCATATTCGGGTAAGAGATTGCTCTGCTTGAAGTGACGAAAGGTGTCATACTTTTGCGAGGAATCAGCACGATTCTTGAAGTAACAACCCGGTACTTTACTGCCGTATTTCGCGATCTTGCCTAGCTTCGTGAAATAACTGGGACGGATGGCTACCATTTAAATCCGTGATGCCCATCGGCCTGCCGAATTTACTGTGCGGTCAGAAATGGCTGATAACGTTATGAGTGGTTGCTGGGACATCACATTTTATGAAGCCCCAAGTAGAAATTCTTTCGCTTAAAACCCTCGGTTTATTTTGCACCGGTTCCACTCAGTTTCCAGTCTGATTGCTCGTAGCACATTTGAAACTGATCATAGTTGTGCCCCGCTTCATCGTTAAAGCTGAGCTTCGTAAGCGCTTTCATGGAAGCTTTATTTTGGCAAGTGAAATCTGCGTCGAAGTGGAACTCAGGGCCGCCTTCATGTGGGCAGATCATACAAATTGCATTTACCAAAGGACGATATGGATCTTTGTCGTGATGAAGATCTTCCTTTCATCATGCTGCTGTCATCAAAGAAGGGTCGTCCTTCTATGATGAGAGCCTGAAAGCAGGTGAACTACGACTGTCGCACCATTCACAGTCGATGTGGGACAAAAGTCGGGGTAGAAAGTCCTCATTGTTGATCGAACACTTCCCTTGATCTCATTCCGCATACCTCATTCTCTGGGAGAAAAAGAGAAAAAAGAGGGTCACATAGTCCCTGCAGTATTGCAGGATGCTCAAAATAAACAGTATGTCTTGATGCATCTCAACAAAATTGAGGAATGTTTCTTCGAATCCGCTAACTCAGGACGCTCAACCTGAGCGTTCATAGCTTTGAAGAAGCGCTCCGTGAAGATTTAGTGTCTAGGCCTATAGCAGATATTAGGGCCAGTGATAGAAGGTTGCGATTTAATATTGTCCGGACCATGCTTTGGTCACGTATCCATGAAAGTGATGCTGTTAATATGTATATCATCTCTGTTCAGCCTTTTGTCAGCACATTCGTGATACTTGAATGCTTTCACCTTTGAATATCGCCAATATTGTATGTTTCTTTATGGTTAAATAAAGCAATTTGAATGAATGATTGTGTGGATATTTTGTCCTGAGGCGTTGTTTCGCAAGGAGCTCAAGAATACACCCGAACAAGCTGAAACAAAAACGCAGGGCGATTTAAGGCTGAATGTAGTAAGCGTCGCAGCGTGCGAGTGTTTGCTTAAGGTGTGCCACTAGACATCTAGCGAATCTGAGGGAAATTTTGCATTCAGCTAACCCATATGGTTCTGTGCAGCGAGCATTTGAAATGTCTTGTGGAAGCAAGCAAAGAACTGCCGTGAATGTGGTGTGATGCAATTTTTGTTCGCTTGGTTTGTTACCATGTATATAATGAGGTAATGGTCGGTGTCGTTGGGCGGCTACTTAGCGATCGGTTTCCTACCGCTCAGCTCGATGCGGTGGAAGGGTCGCGAAGGACCGTCAGATATGACGGTCGCCTGCGAATATGCAGAATAAGCAGGCGTGAACCAACCGAAGGCGAAATTCATCAGGGTGTGACTNTGTGACTGGGTTGGCAGTGGCGCGCCAGCACTCTAAAAAATGGTCACATTACCCAATGACGGTTTCGCATCACGGCGAGTACGATCCGCCGAAAAAGATCGCAGCCCCTGCTGCCTTGCAGGTACTTCGTGGAAGAAGAAAGGCTAGGAGAAGGAAACTCCGAATAACCGAAACTCCGAACGAATATATATGTTTATATATGCATATATATAAGTGGCCTGCTCGCCTGGCCAGCGGGGTGGCGTCATTTATTGGCTACAACAATGCAAAACCACGGGCCTCGGTGCCCTAATGGAAGCGCATTGTGACCGGCAGCGTCATCGACGTTCGACAGTCCCGTCAATCAAGTGATCAAGTGATATAATGAGGTAATAGTCACTTCGATCTGTCAACGTCGAGAAAAGTCACTTGAAGGCAGAAACAAAAAGTGAGTGCACTTTGTACCGGCAACTTTTCAAGAGCACGACTTTTTTTTTGCAGGAGCTTTTCACAAACGGTTGAGCCGGTTAAAATACTGTGTGCATTCTATTATTTGTTTTCGATTTATGAAACCGGTTGATCTGCTTGCGGAGAGAAGGAAGAGGAGTACAGACGTCATACCACACCAACTTCATTGTTGCGCTCCCCCACCTGTTTCTTTCTTCGCGATACGATCTCGAATAATACACATCTTACCTAACTTCTTTTTACTGTAATCACTGCATTTGTTTAGGCCAACGATTCACATAACAAGTCTGCGGCTCCAATGAAGGCCCCTTTCACATGATCCACCTCTCTCAACTGGAGTTCCATCTTTCATTGTCGCATTTGAGAACTGCGGTTCCAGTGCAATTTTGAGAGCGAAATTTAAGCTGGAAATATTTCAAGCTCGATGTCTAATGCTAACCTCTTTTGAGGAGAAAGCGCACTTCCTTCATTTTATTTCAATATTGCGTACGAAGCGTTGTGAATTGTCCACTGCGCTCGACTCCTTAGTTTCTGGATCTGTCTACGAGACTACATAGTACTCTAAAGAAGGTACTGCACATACTTTGCAAGAGCTCTTCTGCTATCTCTTGAAAAGCAAGATTTTAAAAACCCTTGCGAGGCAGTAGGAAGAGGGAATTTCTTTGATGACTTTCCATGAATCTAGGCGGCAGCCTTTATCGTTCAACCAATTAGAAATACTGTCTGGCATTTCGCAAAATTTCTGCGCCAGTTGACCAGGATGTACGAATGAAACATTAGGTCGGTTTGTTCAGTACGCAGAATCCACGAATTTCTAATTGGAGAGACTGAATGTGCTGTGCACATCAGACAGCTGCAGTTGCTGGCATATACTTCGTACAACGCTGATCTTGTCAGCTAGTTCATGGAGGAACACTACTGTATATAATCGCTGTGAGCACAACGTGTGAAACAGTTACGGAGCATTATATTTACAGATCCAAAACATGGCTGTCATATGTCATGCGTTCCGATCAGGACAGATTCCAAGACAACAAATGCAGTCGCATACAAACAGCTTTTGGTCCTTACGTTTTTTGCATGATTTTGCAAAAACGCCTATAGCAACGTAGTATATTTGCATTCATCTCTTACTTGTAGTTTGAGTTCCACGAAGATCTAACGATAGAGGATTTTGTGGGTATATTCTACGGAGTAAGATATCCTCGATTCAAGCTCCTTTGAATGTTCTGAACAGTTTTTTAACGCATGCACACGCTTCGTGACGGTTGAATTCCCACTTCAGGTTTGACGGTCATTCGAACACAAAATTTTTGCGATATATGTGGATGCATCTATTCTGTGGAACGTCGAATAATCGAAATTAACCCGCAATGCCACTTGCACCTTCCGTCAAGAGAGAAATATTGTAGCTGCAATATGATGAGAGTTTATTCGCCACAAATCGGTCACGCGTTCAGATGGTTTACTTGCCCTCCGAAGGAGAAAACTTCAGTTCGCCAATCAACCAGAGAAGCACTGCGCACTAATGTGTATTTGATTTTGCACAAATATGTTACATTGAGCAATATTTTAAAGTTGCAGACATCTTCGTACTGCACTGTTCGCTGTACGACACTAGGACGTGAAAAGTGATTCAGATCGCCGTCATTAAACGCTTGGCGTCTTTCATTATTCTCAAGTTCTCTTCTGCTTTTCAACATGTTTTGATGTCGCTTGCATATTTTCTTCCGGCTTTTCTTTAGTTTCTACCCGTCATGCCTACCGTCGTGTCAACGTCAATCAAAGGTCTTTTTCAGGCAAGTTCAGCAACCAGAGGTGGGACTCCCTATTCTTCTGCAAGTTTTCTCATCGCCGCTGGTTGATGCTTCAACACCTTCGTCCTTTTCTGCCCCTTCTGTATGCCCCTTTCTGCCCCATGTTTCACAGCGCCATTTCGGCTAAAAAACGACTATGAGATGCGTGTCACATTTCGGTTTAGTTGAGACGCAGATATCTGGAAATGAAGAGCTGTCACTGGTCAAATCAAACGGATCGACCGCTGAGTGTTCAATTGGAAAGTATTAGGAAACTTCACGATGTCCTTTTGAGCATTGCCGTCATCTTAGGAAACTTCAGGCATGCCACTTTGGGGTTTCACAATATAAGCAGAAGACGGCTTACACGGGAGGGAACATCAACGCTGGTCGCCTCCTGCATGAGTTATGTCGCCTTGGATCTTGCAGTATGAGGCGAACTTTGCCAAACGTCAGGACCGAGTTCCCCAAGCTAAGCTGATTGTTCTCATCGCAGCAACTCACAAATGCGATGACAATTGCGATGTTCAAACATCAAAACCCATGGGACACCCTGTGACGCAAAAATGTATATTTTTATAATTCGGCTGCCTTTCAAGAAAACTCGCAAATGCCAGCCTCATGGTGACGCACGTAGTTTTTTCGAGTTGATTCATATCTTCGGCTGACGATGCGACGATTTGCTTGCATTTGTAAGTAAGGATACTAAGGACACAAGTGAACTTTTTGTAGAATATGTAGAAAACGAAATGTAGCAATTTTTCCCTTTCGTAGGGATGCCCCACCGTGAAAAGCGTAAAGGTTTTCTGCTATGTGAAGAGTTTTTTAAGTGCATGCGAAAGTGCAACGCGATATTTTGGCGGAGTGGAGTTGAGTGGTTGGCTCATATGAGACAGCCGTTCACTTTCGTCTGAAAATGTTCTCCTCACTACGACAATCGATCTTCTCCTTACCCTTCCAGCCTTCCGATTCTCGTTTCTCGACGTGGAATTCCACGCTGACAGTAGTCCACCGTTCTAATTTCACACCGCATTGAGCTTAAACGCACTTTTCCTCTCGCAGAGCACTGGCGATCATGTTGATAATAAACTCGTCCACCCGAGTACAATGATGCTGCAGCGATAAAACAAACCTTCACTTATTTCCGGGTGGTCATTGAACAACGACAGCCCATTGTTTTTTTATCACTACACACACCATTCAACATATCTGATGCCTCACATGAAAGCTCTTCTCAGTGTTCCCAGTCGCTGAGCTTAAGTTATCAGACGACCTATCTTCTTCACATAAGCCGACCAAGCAAAATGCAGCACTCTTTTTTCCCGTTACAAAAATACCATTCATATTCTTAGGTTGTATGTCACGAGACTTATGTAACAAGGTTCAAATGTTTAGAGGGAATCCAGCAGCTTGTCAACGTTCAGAGAATTTTGGAGTCGCACAGGGGTGGAGCGTGAACGAAACATAAATGATGAACTTGATGTCGTTAGCAAAATAACCGGAAGGACTGGGCCTCCAGCATCGAGATGTTATAGACGCAAGTTCCTGTCATTTCACTCCACTCTCACCTAGCTGTCTTAATGAACAAAACAACTTTTTGTAAAAGCGAAGTCGTATTTGGCCTCAAACACTCCATATTCTTTCCGAGTGATGCCACTTATAGCATGGAACTGCAAAAATGTAATTGTCGAACAGGTTAGCATGCACCGCACAGCGTCCGCGAAGGCTGTATTCGAAGTCGGCGACCATAATTGCAGAAGAGATCGGATCACTCGAACAAGCGAAAAATCAGTGTCAGAGATTGGTCGTTTCGTCGGTGTTGCGAGGGGTCTCAGTTGAGAAAGCTATCAGTTTCAGCTACTGCTTTTCCTCTTCCATCGTTTTAGCGCCGTGCTGGTCTTGTTGAGTGAGGCTTTCACCAAAAAGCATTCCACTTTGTCGTTCTTGACCAGTACTTTTCGGAAACTCCATTTTGTTCCTTCCGGCTAGTGCTTTTTGCGATCTCGCTGTATCCTTTGCATCAAACCTCCTCCCACAGACTGCGTTGCTTCCATCATACCTACGACATTTTGTAAACCGCTTGTTCGTGTTTAAACGATTTGCTTCAAATTCAAAGAGTCATCGAACTGGAGTGAAACTAAAGTGGACGAAAACTTATTGACTCCAGAAAACCCCTGAGGTGACCAGCTAAAATACTAACTAATCGAAGAACAGAGTTCTGAAAGCCTTAAATCAGCAATAAGAAGCAGCCGCAATTAAAGATGACGCTTTGTTAGAGTTGTTAGCTATGCGCCGGCGTGCGGGACTTTCCGAAGATGAATTGGTGAGTGATTCACGCCTTTTGAATCTAGAGGAACTTTTCTGATGTTTCTGTCGATCGTACTGTCTCATGTTGCTCCCGTTGACTTTTTGACGGCACTCTCTTCATAAGATCTCATCCAGCTGTAAAGAAGCAAGTGCACATTTGATCTATTTAGCCGAAGCAAAAAACAAAAGAATGAAAGTGCGTGAAAATTTCTTAAAATTTTCTAGCTACGACCCAAGTTTCTCTTTTCACATAGTTTGTCGTTGATCATCTCTGCACTGTATGGTGGAATCCGGATCGATGACAGAAAAGCCATCGGATAGCGATGGATTAGCGGCTACCGATAAAGCAATGATGAAAGCAACTTCTTACGTTGTCCAACCCTTGCTTCTCGTATTAAACGAGTACTCGTGCAGGAGGATTCGTAGTTTTCATCTACGACGTCCTCAACTCTCTTTTGACTAGTATGTTTGGTATAATTTTGTCCACAAGGCAGTAGCCAGGACAGTCCATTGTTCAGTAGTATAACAGTGATCCGAAAATTGATGAGTCCAGCCTGAGGTTCTCGGCTTTTTATTAGCTGAGCTGAACAGCCGAAAACAATTCCGAGGCATTGGTGCATGCTTTATCCATATTCTTCACTTCAGCATTGTCTTTTGCTGTCGGTGCAAAGCTATGCTGTGTTAAATGTATGGATTACACCGCAGATAAGCCCATCGTTTCCCAATATCTTATTCGGTTGCAACTTCAGCTGAATGAGGCAGTAATTTCCTCAGGTGAAATAATATTTCCATCTGCTTTTCCGACAAACCTTCCCTTTTCCCTTTCAGCGGTATTTTTCTAATCGGTTACCACACAAGTCAAAATGTCGGCTTCATCTTAGGGCGTGGTGGCGAGACTGGGAAGAGGTCGACTCCCATAGGTACATAAAACATCGCTAAATACAAGCATGACCTACGAACATGTGTAGAACAGTCGACGACGTTGTCTAATCTGAAGAATGAAAGTAGATTATAGCGTTGCGATCAGAACCTCAACGATCAAAATTTTCATTTGGCACGCCACTATTTGAAAAAGTATGTGGAAAAGTGCGAGTGGAGTCGTCGTATGCATCTTCATCATCTTATGGATCTTTTTCAAAGGTGCGACTCGAGAGTGCGTCTGGCTATGGCCACGAGTAGCCGAAAGTTTTGCCGAGAATTGATGATGAACCGGAAAAGGCCCTGAAGAACCTTTTTAGTACCCTTCAGTAACCCATGAAAAGGTATTGATGGACCTTGGTGATGAACTGGAAAAGAATTTCAGTTTGCGACCGATCACACTTAACACAACAGACACAGTGGGTATGTAGACAGTTGTAGAATAGTGTGCGTATAAAATAACCCAATTGTGTCATGCTGATAAACCGTAGATAGCCTCGCCGTAGAACAGATAAACCTGCGAGACAACAAGGAGTGGCAGGCACATTGCTTCGCAGACCCTAATTAGATAGATATCCGTGCGGTCTGAAAGAAGTAAAAGAGCGTGTGGCGTCGGCAAGAATTTTTTGCCGAATTGCGAACTAAATGAGCAGTGCCCATCTTTCCCACGAATGTCAGTGTGAAGAAAGGCGAATTTGAGTTCGAGAGCTCTCGCTGAAATTCGCCCAAACATGGAAAGAACCAATGGACGGTTCGAAAATGTTTCATCGCCTTGTAAATCTGTGCTTTCGTTATGGCAAGATCACTCTGCGCGTAAATGCTTGTTTGTGTATGCGCGTGTGTGTGTTTGTCGTCTCGGTCATTTCATCGTTGGAGTTACTGGAGCGTGACTAAAAAACTCCACATCCACACTATTTCGTAAACTTCCAAGAGGAATATTGTGGCTTAAACTGCCTCAAAATTCGGGTATCAAAAAATTACGTAGTAAAATGGGGAGGAAAAAGGAATTATTGTCCAAGAAGTGCATGCTTGGTCGATCCTGCTATGAAATGAATACGTCACTGCACGTGCTTTATTATTTGCTGACAGCGTACGAAGCTGGTTGATCCGTCTAACTGAACTGTGGAAGCTCATATCATGTTAGTCCACGTAGTGCACCTTCCCATTTGTTCAAACAATACGCTCTCTTTCTGCAAAAATGCATTCAGCAAAAGAGAAGTATTGTCGATATCCTCGCTGTTCTCAGATGAGCGTAATTCACTTCTGATTTCATCATCCGTTTCATTGTTATATTTATTTGTTTCTTTGTTTGTTTATGCATTTATTTATTTTGAGCAAGCGAGACATTGAAAAATGCACATGGTTTGTTCATGCGGAGCCATTCGTGACATCCTACATTCAAAAGTGATCCTGTTTTATGCTTTCTCGATTCGATGTTTCGAAGTGCCTCTTCACTGAAGTCGCTATGTTTCGATTTTACTTGTCACTTACGATAGGCTTTCGAAATCTCACGTCAGCTGTTCCGTATACGAGGATTACTTTGTAAACACTGCTTCAGCGATTCCAGATCTGCCTAGCAAGGTGGTGACTCGTGATTATTTTATTATTACAAATTCGGGACCGAAGAAAATAGTTGTAGTTGAATGTGTTGACGCTTCAAACAAGTATCATGAGAAAGTTATTGTCGCTCCAAGGAGGCAGGACCATTACTCGCTTCCTCCGACTCTGAACTCCGTAGCCTTCAACTATTCTTGTAGCTGCGGCGAGTACTAAGCTCCTAATCATTGATGCCACACGGCGTTTTCAAATTTCGCGCTCGTATTTCGTACATAAAATGGCGAAGCACAATATCTCGTGCAACGAGTGCATTTTTCTCGAGTTTCAAGGTCGTATAAGTAGGTTCCTATAGTTGTAGATAATCAAAAACGAAATAAAATGTTTGCTGCAATCTTATAACGACGTTTAAAGAATTTGTAGAAATTTCACTGGTTTTCGAGGAAATTCCCTGGCAATCTGACTCAGTGAGGGGTTCCACCCCACACCTCCTCCGCCCTCCCCTTCTGTTCGTGTTCTTGAAAGGGTAATACTCAGCTTCAGCTCTTGCGGTTCATGGAGAGTTACAAACTGCCACGTTGGCGTCGCATTTCTTAAAATAAGTCAGTTTTACCTGTTGCACTCTTTTACACGTGCACATCTTATGCCACGTGCTTTTGACCTGATAACCATTAAGCTTATATTTCCAAATTGACAGTAGTGCCAACGTAATAAGTAGTGGATATCCTCGTGATGCCTCAGATGAAAAAAGAGCCGGCTGCGAATCTCTAGGATCCGATTTATCCAACCACTTACATTCCTGGCCATCAACAGCTTGATGGTGAAACGCTCGGCCTTGTTCCGGAAAAGCGGTATGATGACTACAGTGGAATAGGACGAGTTCCTCTTCATGCCGTCCTTTCACTTAAAATCCTCCTGCGAATGGTGCTTTTTTGAGACGATCGCATAAGTGGAAGTAGAGCGTCAAACGTTTCTTTGGGTTGAGATTTTGTGCAATAGTCCAAGATGCATGTGCGGGTACACCGAATAACTTGCCAAGGGGCGCGACAAAATTCGAACACCATTGTTATTCTTGATTATTATCTGTGAAGCGTTCAACAATTTGTGTTTTGCAATAAGTTTCTTATGCTTTACCTCTTTTTTCCCACTAACCTACCAACAGCGAAATATTTGGAGTGCAATTGCAATTAAACAAACCAGCAAGCAGACTTGCATGAAATTTAGCAGGCACTGTTGCATAATTTTTTGATAGTCGATCAGAGCCGAATATTTCGACTTACAGCATTTTCCCTTGTCTGGCCAAGGGGCTTCATTTCTTTTCATTCAACTGTTTCAGATCGTCCAACGTTAACCCATAATAGGACCTAAAAAAGGTTTAGACTATAAAAAATTGCATAATTTCGTGACAGCGCCTAAGCAACATTCGGATTAATCTATCGATTCTCCTCCCGACTTCTGTTCTTCTTGGGCTGTTCATTCGTTTTGGCAGGGCGCACTGTCGCAACGTCCTATCAGAACACACCTTTCTATCCGGTAGTCTCAAATCCGAGAACCACTGGAGCCGAAATTACGGGATTTGGTGGGTGTAACGCGTACCATACAATAGCCACATATAAACTTTCACATTGGTGTATGAGTTAGTTAAAGTAAGTGGAGGAGCTGATGGCGAAAGTAGCACGAAGTGCGCTTTCGCATCTCATCCACGAATTTCGCAAACTTGCATCGAAAAATAAATATGCGGAACGACACATACATATTTCAACTCATCCAAGTGCGCGCACAGTTCATCCACGGATTCGTTCTTCTGCAACCCGATCTGTGCAAACTGAGAACCCGACCGATGTGAAATGCATGCAGAATTTCTGGTCCCTTTTAAAAGTCAACAAATTCTTCCAAAGTTCATGATCCCTATAGGGCATAGCACATCCACCAAAATTTTCTGACTTCAGCCTCTGCAGCTTTCGTTTTGCAACGCGCAGAGGAGAGAGTTTTGCAACGAGCAGAGGATAGTAGACAGGCATGCAGAAATGCGCACATAGACAGGCAAGGACTCGACGATGCCATATTGCACTTTTGTTTGTGCGAGTGGTCGATTTTTTATAGTGTTAGGTCTTTATTTTGCATATTTACTATCCGCTGGCAGGTTATGGAGATGTTTTTCGATTGAACGATATGCAAAAGTGCACAGTGTGCCGAAGCGCGTTCCTGATCGACCATTTATTTCACGAAGGCGTATACATTCTTCTTCACTTGTTGCATTAATGCCATTGCCCGTTACCATACCTGTTCTACATGGATGGATATTGTATCATTTTTAATGCTTATTCTATGGTCATCATTGTCAACCGTAGCACGAGTTGGATTGGTGACTGCTGTTGAAGAAAATCTTTGATATTTGCAGCCGCCGGTTTTTCAGGTAAAAGGATTTGCATACATCTTGTTGCCGTTTAAAGTCGCAGAAACTCATTTTGGCCACCTTGGTGCGCTAATGTTTACAGAGCACAACCAGTTTGCAGATTCATGGTCACTAACTGTCTCAACAGAGATAGCACACAACCACATTGCCTTGAAAGGAAAATATGGCCTCATAGAATTGGTGTTCATGCAATTGGCTTTACTGATCAAAAAACCTAACATATTGATGGTTTTCACTAGTCGCAGGCAAAAGCAATCAATTATGAAACGGTTATGTGCGATTTTCTGTACAATGTTTTCGCATACGTTAAGTGATCTTGAGCGCATGAAGTGATTTCGGCTTCGTAGTGTCCAGGGTCATATGTCCGGTATTACAAAAGAAGAATTTTCCTTCTAAGTCCTTCTGAGTTTTCCTTCTGAGTTCATTTTTTTAATGTTTCTTTATGGTTAAATAGAGCAATTTGAATTCAGAGCGTCGGGTGTCCGGAGCGCTAGACAAAAAAAGTACTCTGTTTCCATTATGCACGCGGATGCACATGAACAGGTATCGTCAGTGGCTTTTTGTCTAGCCGCCGAAGGGAATTTTTCCAATGTCGTGGTTGAACCGACTTCTGGCCAAAGAGAATGTCGCTATATCTCTTCATCTGAAGCTCACTAACTCTCACAAGCAAAGCCGTTTCTTCTAAGTAGATGACCACGCTCATGCTACCAATGAATCGACCTCGTGCCGTCGTCTAGCGCATAATTCTCTTTATGAATTTTTGGATTGATCTCGATGAACGCGATGTAACTGTGCATGGAGAGTGCAACTGCGTGCCAGGTGGTTAGCGATCAACTGATCGTCGCGTTAATTTCCTTTCGCTTGACATTTCTACCGACGGACGTTGCAAAAGATTTATGGATATGTCCTTTCGTTGCTGGCTGAGCGCGTTACGAATATACACACAAACCTGTGGCGCCATTCAGCGCTGCACTCATAAGCATCCTTTCAATACTTCTGTGATGTTCAATTAACGCACTGCTGTATCAAGCACTATGAATGTTCCTTTTAACATTGCTGTCACATTAGCAAGGACTCCCGTTAAGACCTTCGAAAATGAAATTATTTTTTGGGCACGCTAACTCACGCACCACTAACTGACTGTTGAAAACCATTTGATCCCATTGCTAACGGTTAACAGTTTAGCTGATCGCTGAGGGCTTAATCGACATTGAGGCACAGTCAAAATTCTAAGTGCTTCACCCTTTAACTGACTCTATTCTGAAAACAGCTATATAGAGTTCTGCCGTGCCAACTGTGCGAGCAGTTGCTGTTATTTGTCTTTTCGAGCGCAGAATTTTTACAGCCGCTCATTTCTTCAAGAAGCCATCTTGATATGTGAAACAAGATTGTTGCAACTCACTAACAACAAGCGGATTCATCGCGCATCGTCTACTGCACCATGAACATTTTCTACTTCCTTCGCAATGCTTATAGATATTTTTTTCTTGCCAAACACTTTTGCTCGCTACTATAAGAACTTTTCGCTTTTTTTGATAGATAACTACTGGTTGAAACGATCAAAAAAGCGTTTGGCAGAAATTATTGTAGCGAATAGTTTGTATGACCATGCAGGTGTGCCTGTCTTCGTCTTTCCCTCATACACGTTTCGCGGATGGCAGAAAACACGAAATTTTATGTGTGAATCGCATGGTCAAAGGCAAACTCAAGGCAACAATTTTTAAAACAGTTCTGAGTCTGTGTTTCTTAACGGAACCCAAGCTTTTTTGGAGACCATTTTCCCGTCATGTGAGTGCTTTTGAACAGTCCAGAATAATACATATTAACACTGGGTGGTAATGGCTGAAAAGAGCAAGTACCAGTAAATTTAGGTCTTCAGAGGAGTTAACACACGCCAGATGGCAGTTTCGGTGAGATTCTTTGTAGTCACATCATAAGACTACTTCGAAATGCCGTTGTCATTACCTCTCAAAGTAATGAGCCAGGCACCTGATGCATTACTGCAGGTGCGCAAGTCTTTCTGTCTCTTTTCATATGCTCAACCTTTCGTGAACATTGCGGAACAGGCCGTTTAGAGAAACTGCTGTTAATGGGTGAACGTGAATGTTGCCTTCATATCATAGGTTTCAGAGCAGCAAACATGCGCGCCATTTGTTGATTCTATTAGGTACTGTAAATTAATCACCACCGAATCGTAGAGTGGAATATTAACCTCGGCTGATCTGAGGCTGAAAGAATCAGCGAAGGAATTTGAGGACAAAGTTGGGAGCATCTCAAGCGACCCGTATGCATGCACTTTGCTGTTTTCGCTACATCTTTTTTTGTTCGCATAATACAGACACAATAACGTCAAACCGCATAGTGGCTTGTTTCGTGCCATATTCGTTGCCAGTAGTCTTCAGTGAATAGTTATTGCCGATGTAGTTTTACTTCACTTAATTTCACAAACAGGCCAAAATTTATGAGACTGTTATTAGCATACAAAAAGGTTAGTTAAAGAGCACTGAATGACTGACCGACAGCAAGAAAACATCGCACAGTTGGCGTAAGCCTGAAGTGGTATACTGCGGTGATAGCTCACGCGAACGATATCCATCGCTTTGAGAATGGTTGGCAAAAGAGAACGAGTGACATTTCTGAGATTTCTGGAACCGAATTAAGAGTGTCATTTAGAGTGCCATAAAGAATGCCAGTGAAAGACTTTGACAAGTCATCCACCTGGACGCAAAATGCCTCGCGCGATCTTTTTCAGTAATGAAAGGTAAGTTGTACAATCTCAATGGGTCCTGTATTTGTGAATCGGGACTATCTTGCAGTTCAGCCTATCATGCGCTGCGTATACAACCTTATTCGTCTTATACTGTGTTCTTGTAAGCTCCAGTTTCCAATAGTAAGAAGGAACAACGGCAACAATCATGAGGATGCCGTAATGACCAACACAGTCAATAGAGAATTGCCACAGGGCGCCAGCAACTTTACCGTATTAAACCTCGAACAGATGATGTATAAAAAGTGTTCAATAAGCTTAGTTGCGAATTGCAGTTCAAAGTGGTGTGGGTTATGGGAATCGCACTGATTTATAAGGTAAAATGAAACAAATGGTGGCAGCCGTAGTTTGTGGCGGTCACGTTATGTCGATACTGCTGGCGAAGTTCAATGTGATTTTGTGAGGTTAACGAAGGATAGGTGACGAAAATGTGATATGTTGAGGAAAACTGAAAAGTGATAGAAGAGTGAAACCTGAGTAAATCATGAGACAAAGGAAGTGGCATAGTCGTGGCGGCTCAGCAGCATCAACAAACCCCCTGGTATAGCGCCTTTGTACATACCACCCAAAAAGAGCTGGAGCCATGGCGTCCTTGTTCATGCGTAAACGTCGTCATTGAAAAAGAGGAAGGGCTGTATCCCTCTGTTTCCAACAAGCAGTATTAACGCACAGCTACTTCCGATCATTCCATTCCTCTGCTGCTGCACAGCTCTCCACTATATATGCGGTGAAGACGAGTTCGTGCATCAGTTTTGTGCCTCACTTTGCAGTGTCCTGTTTCTTCTTCGATAGGTGAGATCGATCAGCAAATATTCGGATTCATTGAAAATCTAAGAGTTGCGAAGAATTCGATGCGTTTATTTGCTTAATGGCCATTATGGTAGCATGATGTGGTTATGTCTAAGGCTCACTGATTTGTTCAACCACTGTTCCATCTGACTGCTGTGACTGTCACTCATTTCAAAGATACGTCTAGCGGCTACCTTCTTGCTGTGTGACTTGTTCCTAGTAGTTAGTGCTCGTTTAGCAGTGTTGCCATTTCACCCGATGAAGTGTATGAGAGATAACTAAACACCGGCGAAAGTGATTCCGATATCTGCGGACATACTTGTTTGTTGAATTGTGACCTTTTCCAAGATGTTTTGGGTATTCGATTGGTATGCTGTAGTGCTCTTTACGTTAAATATATTGGCACGCTTTGTTTTGTTCGTTTTTAGTCGTTTCATAACGTCGCTGTTCGTTGCGCTTAAGCGCTGAAAGAGGTTTAATTACCTAAGTTTGAGATTTGGGTAAGGACACGTGAGGAAGAAATAAGAAGCTAGCAGTTGCTTGAGTGAAGAGGAAACGGTGGAAAGTTCCTCAACCTAAGCAGCACGCTGACGAGACAGGGTGGCGAAACAAGGAGTGAAAAGGCCAGTTTACTTACACAAATACTGGCTACCGAGAGGTTGAGGAGGAAACTGCGGCAATCAATAGACGTTAGCAGATTCGCATTTTGCGCATTTATCGAATGCTAAAACAATTGGACGACGTGTTAAGCAACATGCAAAGCTCTTTTCTTTTTTTGAGAAAAAAACTTTGAATAACAAATCTAGTTGACTTGTTGATCAAAAATATTGATGAACACGAAGTGCGCTCTCTCAGGAATAAACGTATTCCTGTTGCTAAGAACCGCATGCGACTGTTAACAGTGATTCAGTGTTGGTATATTAAAAGGCGATGCAGCAGACAGAATAAATCGTAGTTTTCCCACAGTCATTTCTATGGACGAAGAGTCGTGCAATTGGTGCTGCATGCGCCGAACCTCGACTCCTACCAGCCCGTGAATAAATTGATCAAAATGAGTCATTGACACTCACATATACGGCAAAATTCCATTTATGGTTCAGGTGCTGTCTCTGTGAAGGCATTTCAGCAGACTGTGAAATGAGTTTGGCTCATTAGCATAGTAATGAGGATTAAAAAGCAACAAATGCTCTAAACTTTCTAATACGTTAAAGCAGCCGATAGTGTTTCGTTCGTCTCATTTCATGTCTTTCTTGTGCCATGAATTGATAACGTTTCTGTTGTTTATGGCCATAACGAGTTCAAGAGATCTGAGTATTTGAAGCAATCAGCAGCTCTTCATCGAAAAAAACCTCCACTCTGCTGATTTCACATTTGTCCTGAAAAAATCCAATATATAACATCAGAGGTTCTTAAGTTGAGACGATTCATTACCAACCTAGTTGCCGGATTAAGCTGCAAAGATTCTACATGTTTCTTCTTTACGATTCTGTAATAAGAAATGACAGACGTAGCAGATGTAGATGTACACGAGTACTCTTTACCAATCAATGTTGTGCGTATTCCTCATAGCCTTTCTGGGTATGTCACCCTGACTCTTGCTCATAGCTTTTCAAGAATTTACTGCTGTTTAGGGATTCAGTTGCGCCCTTAGCAAATTTCTGCGAACCATAATCGTCACTATTCCTCACTTCTT
This sequence comes from Toxascaris leonina, assembly GCA_022844705.1. Taxonomy (NCBI): domain Eukaryota; kingdom Metazoa; phylum Nematoda; class Chromadorea; order Rhabditida; family Ascarididae; genus Toxascaris; species Toxascaris leonina. The sequence continues at coordinate 36,337 of JAARMF010000976.1, read as the reverse complement.
GAGTTTTCACTCTCAAAGTTACTAATATACGCCATTAAAGAGTTCTATTTTCCGTATATTAAAAATTCATTTTACAGCATTTCATTTCCACACCATACAAATGTGTGCAAAAGTCATCACTTAACGCAAGAAGGGCTTGAGAAACATGGCGTGAATAAAATGATACGCATGAAACTTCGAAGATTCAGAACTCATGTGGGAGCACATAAAACGTTGGGCTCTATGCTTACTATAGGTTGCAAGAAAATGCAGGTGCGATGATGAAAAAAACTGTAATGCGCCAACGAACAACCAAGCACATATGAACAGCCTAAACAGATAAGATCTTCTTGCAGGAATGGGGTCAGCATAGTCGGCACCAACTGAATGGGACAACAACATGTCTAGGCATTACATGAAAGATGTTTCAAGGTTCGATATGGAGTTCCATATTCAGGAGTGAATTTCAAGGCAACAATTTCCAAGTCCTTTTCAGCAAATGAAACAAGTTCTTCAATCCGGTCATTCGCCGCGTGAAATCTGTTGAAGCTCAGCACAAGATTGCATCTTGTTGATGGTTATAAGGAAAAACCAGAATGTCCTGCAAATATGTTAGACTTCATGCGGCCTGCTCACCCTCCTATTGGGGATTTGCCGATCAAAATAATGCTTGCGTACAGCGCGTACTGATTTAAAATTGTGCAGTTAGTGAAACATATTTGTTTCGGATATATTTACATAAAACATTTTATCAGTGTAGCCGGGAGAACTGAGTAGAAAGAGAGTTGGCTTGGTGGGAAAACGCATAGTTCTGAGAAGTTATTATTGATAATGGTGTTATTCCGTTGGCGAACGCAGTTTTCAGCTAAAAGAATATTTTCTGCATTCCCGTATGGAAAAAAATTGAATTAGAGAAAGCGCCTGACCAGAGATTTGAAAATTTCTGTTTTAAAAATGAACAAGGGAATGACTCTGACCCCTGGAAACTCTGTCCTCTCACAACGTAACCACGCAACGTTCTTATTAGACAACTCGCTGATTCGCTGATCTCGACACTTTCGTGTGATGGACTTTTCCGTTCGTGACGACATTGCCGTGACCAACGCCTTTCGACCAGGAGATATTAAATTACCGTCGTTAATTTTTATGAATCGGTGAAGAATGTGCCCGAAAAGGTCATTTTAAGTGCAGTGGCGGATGCGACTGCGTCATAATTTCGGAATTTGCTGATTCATCACACGCATTTGATTTTGGCGTTGAGTTATGGCTGAACGATGGCTGTTGATGAATATGATGTTGTTGTTTTATGAGCTGAAGCAGATGAAACGGAGGGAGAGAAGCCAACATCAGGATATGAACACCGCTCCTGATTTCGATAGCTTGCAGCAATCGTGGCAATAAGAATTGGCTCTCAGCATCGTCAACCACATCAGTGAAAAAGATGTGGAATGCCGTTCAGCACACTGATATAGCTGTGTGAAGGGATGCACTTTAAAAATGGCGTTGCTGATAACAATTCTGCCCATCGCTTTATGGGACGCTTCAACGCTTCAAACATTGGAAGATGCGTTCACGCTCATCGAGTGGTCACTGCAGTGCGCGGTAGAGTCGGAACAAAACGTCCCACATTTAACAGTCAAACAGCACCTTTAACTGATCGCAATGCGCGTCTGTCCCTGTTTGCTGTCGCACGAGTGATTACCATGCACCTTTTTAGCACAGATGCAACTTTAGCCCACCCTCTGCAGCACGGAAGTGTACGAGATCTGCTTGTACAGCCCTGCGGGTTGTTAGCGGTCAAAATCCAAGTTTGCGTGGCTGTATTTGAAGCTTCGATGCAATGCAGTTCCACGGGGTTCAGGAGGAGGCCAAGTGCGTTGACGGTAGATGTATCAAGAATAAGTTAGTGCTGAAGAAAGCGAAAACAAAGCAAGAATTCGTCGATGGGAGGAGCTTATTGGGAATGTTGATGAGCAGACAGTTTACCGTGGTACCGTAACGATGCAGAATGCTGAACGGTGCGCATTGCGATGAGATGCGAATGGGGCAACGCCCCTTGCACTTGCACTGCACTCAGCGAGAATTATCGACCGAATGAAATCGAATATAGAGGCAGAGAGGAATTCGAAGTCAGCGAGGGCTAGTTGCGAGCCAAAGTGCATTGCTGGTGCACATCTGTCAATTGATGTTGAGCACGTCCGCGGCCGCACTCTGTACTGCTCAAGAAACGGCCCCTGGCCTATTCAATCGTTGCGAGCGGAGCGTGTGCAGCCGCAGCGTTGGTGTGCTTCGGCGCGACGTTATGCCGTCAAGTCCCCTCATCGCACCCACCCTTAACTATCCTCCCAGTGCTGAGCGCGTAGTACACCACGATCACCTCGCTATGACTTCCTCTGAGTCCAAACACAGCGAACTGTTCGCGATTCTTGGCGAGGATTCTGAGTTACGACGTCTTTGCACGGAAGATAGTGCAGAAAAACCGTCTAATTTACCATCGAAGACCAACGCCAATGGTTCAGGTGGTTCAGTTGCTAAATCACATGGCTCACGCCGAAAAAGCTTTCAAGGACGAGCTAAATCGAAGAAGGCGCCCAGAAAGAAAAACCTGCCAGATGTGGCCTCCACTTCTAGTAGTGAATATTTCTCAAGGTGTCCCGATACGAACTCCCATGCATCAGCCAATGCACCACCTTGCCGAAAAACGGGAGTGCATTATTTTCATCCATATAACGAGCCTTCCATTTACGAGGGCAATCCGAAGCTGTTGCACAAGAAGTGTAATCTTCGTTCGACTGCTCCGGTCTTGTACGACTTGTTGTCGGACGAGTGCGAAGCAGAAAATCGTGACAGGTCAAACACAATTCCATATACCTCAACTCTTGCAACGGAGCTATGTCGCTCGGTTGACCTTTATCTGAATCCACTACCTCTACCGTTACCACTAGTTACTACTTCTACATTGCCACTGCTTGCGCCCCACGACCAACGCCCATTTGCATATTTCAGTAATTTTATGCAACAAAGTTTGCTAATGAATTCTGCACCAATGAATTTACTGAAAATGGTGCAGCCAACAGATTCTGCACCTCACTGGCCCACAACGCCTGCAGCAGGCCAGTCGTCGCGGAATGCTCAGTCATGCAAGCAAGTCGAAAATTTTCCCACAGAGGTTGGTTTCTCAGAAACCCGTTCATTGTATACGGTTCCCTGATTAGCACATCAGATTAATGTGTTTCGTTCAGCCATTCGTACCTATTCGCGACTTTGTCCGTGGAAGGGGGACCAACCCGCGAACGCCGTTTTTACCAAAAAGGGATGACCATCGAAAACATACGTGATAGCCAATGGTAGAGCAGTCGTCCAGCAATCGAGAGGTCGCAGGTTCGTCCCCGTCTGCGGACAAAGTTTTTCATCGGTCATCAAAAAACAAACATATATAAACCAGTTAAGTCGGAGCGGGACTTATAGGGCTTCAACACATTTGTTATAAGGTATTCGCGACATTGTTAAACCAAACAACATTATCCGACGTGCTGCCCACTTCATTTTAGAGGCGAAAATCTCTTTAGATCTTGTGGGAAACGATGCATTCAGCCGTTAAGCTTATCGAAATATTTCGGTCGCGAGCAGTTACTGGTTTTCGCAGATCATCCAGAATTAGTAACATGGTGCAGTTTTCATTATCATTTATCATACTACTTTCATTTGTTGTGTGAGAAATTACTGCAGCATAGGTTGAAGCCGCAGCGAGTGTGTGGCGGCAGTAGCAGCTGAGCTTGAAATGAGTGATGAAGTCTGATATGAGCAAAAGGCATGCGCAGGGGTCCTTCTTTCAAGAAATGCGCCGTTCAGGAACAGTTTTATTTCAAGAAACTTGTAGGACAACGAAGTCATTCGATGCGTTTTTGTTTTGTTTAAACTGAATCTCAGGTAATGAACTTCGGTGATAAGGTCATAACTTCTTCAAAGATTCTTGAGATTTATATGTTTGTATTACTAAAAAAAAGAACATGACGGGCTTTATCCAGGGAACACGAAGAAGATTCGGAAGTATTGTCGTGCGAATTGTCTAAAAGGAGCCATTTGAGAATCTTGAACTGGCTAACCAACTGGAATCCGAATAATAGTTTTATTGAGCTGCCAAGTGAGCGCCATGTTTAATCCTGAAATTCAGCGGCTAAGCGTTCGTTTACTCTTCGTTCACTTCGTCCTATTGCATGGATAACGACATTCCATTCTTTCCTATCCTTATATTCGCTTTTAAGTCAATGCTTTAATTATAATTCGCTTCGTCTCCGCCCTCCCATCCCTCCCTCGCCTTCCTTCTGACGAGTTGTGTTCCCGTTTTACCTTTCCGGCCACCTAGGTGATTTGCTGCGACATTGCTTTGCATTTTCCTGTAGAAGTGTTTTTACTGTTGCTAGTGAATGGAAAGTCATCCACATATATGGAATTTTAGACTTTAACTTAGCCAGCAACAGCCCACATTAAATTAGCAGTCTAAGTTTCCCAGTCAGTCGTAGCCTTGCAGCGTATAGGGTGGCTGGAATTTGAAAAGGCGCAGCATGATAAAAGGCATCTGAGGCATTCATAATAAAATTCACTCCTTGCTACTCACCAATGTTGCAGTCTTCCGGTTAGAGTAATTCACTGCTGCGAGGGGTAGGTAGAAGAAAGAACGCTTTGACTGAGTGAAAGGCAGGACGCAATAAAATTTTGTTAAAACTGTACAATATGTGATAGAAAACAGCAGATCACCTGCCTGCGTCATTAACAACATAGCCCACTGGGCCAGTCGAAGAGCCTTGTTCTCATGCCAAAGCTTCACACGCCTATGTTGCAACTTCAGCGTTTAAAAGGAACTTGTTCGTTAAGCTTCTGTTGTACTTTGATGCTGCGTTATTATGCAATAAGGCATCTATGAAGCGGTTTTATTTTGGTGCGACTCGCTAAAATGTATCTCATGAATCGGCTCATTTCTGCTTTCTCTTGTCAGTCATTTCCCCAAATTAAGTGATTCATATCGTTTCAGTCGATGGCAGTTTCTCCGAGAATCAATGATGGATGCATTTGCATAATTCAATTAAGTACTCATGCAAACATCCAGAAAATTTTGCTCTCTGTTGTAGCTTTTTTGTCCAGTTACGTTCAGTCCTTCACGAAACTTTCCGTCTAGTGAAAACATCCATGAGATAATGACCAAAATTACACAACTCAGAAACATTATGCGCAACTACACTGTGGAAACTTGCCAGGTAACCAAATGGATGAGATGGGCTTGGCGCCACAAAGTCTGTTAAGAGATGTTCTTTCTCACCTCCTCTCTTTTGCTTAGTTGCTGAGAATATTGATGACCATCTGGTACACATCATGGCAAGCGGTTTCATTCAAATGCTATAGGTTCCTCGCAGATGTTGGCTAGCAGTCCACTAGAAATCCTAGAAGTAAAAAACAGTGAAAGTGGAAACGATGTTCTTTTAGCAAGAGGATTTGTGTTGTCGCACCCTTATCTCTCACTCCATGCTCAGGTTCATCATTACATGTTGAGGTGAGAGGGAGTGCCCGAAATTTCGTTACACGGCTGTGATATTGCTCATATTCTAAGAAATCTCACTTCAACAACTGCTGCAATTTCTGATCGAATTCACGCTTATAGTGCAGCAGACGGAAAGCGTGTTTATGAGTGCATTATTGCTTTATTGTTATATTTTCTTGCAAACATCCTCCTGTGTTTTTTGTCCATTTCCTGTTTTCGCTCAACATTTCATTCGATGCTACCACTAGAGACTATGAAAAGGCGCTGCGAACGTCATAAAATGTTCTGTAAACTTGTTAGTATATTCCAAGCGCAGTGCTCATGCGATAAGTTGGCAGCAACACAAATTAGATATGCTTCTTCGATAGCTGTACCTTCTAGCACACAAAAACTGCAGTTTGCAATATTGCTGTAACGTCGGCTGCATTTCCTTGATGTTGCCTCCATATAAAATGCGTGAAAAATGATGATGATGGTGTGGTAAACCTCACATTCTCTTCGGACTGCATTTACTGATTACATTAATCAAAATAAAACAAGATGGTCCATATGTAAATTTATTGGCTTATCCAACAGTCAGAAGACAGTTAAATAACCTCGCATGCATTCGCTTACGTACGCAGTGACTGTTTTACCTTAGACCTGACTGTGATCCAACGANTTTGAATTGTAGAGCTGATGATTGTGCATTCTGGATTTTCTTCGAGGAAAAACGGGCACATTCATCACTGGGAAGTACAGGCTGACACTTTGATCACTGAAGGAGGAAGGCGTGGCCCATTTCTAAATATGTACCTCATTATGCCCCGTTTCGGTCGCACTGTTTAACTAAATAAGTAAATATATAAATAAATGTTATATATATATATATATATATATATATATATACATGTACATATATATACACATATATATATGTATATATATATAATACATATATTATGTACCACAAAAATCCGGAAAAAAGCAGTTGCGCTTTTCAACTTTTTGGCATTTTTTCCAGAAATTCTCTTGGTCATTCAAAATTTTTTTCATCTTTTGCAAAAAAAATTGTTTTACTTTTCTCGGAAAACTTGCCACTTCAAAAAATTCAGTACAGTAGGGTGTCAGTAAAATCAAACCGAGAAATGAAATCCTATGTACTTTTCTAATATGACTAGAGCATTACCATTTTACGCTTAGGGCGTTGTATTCGTTTTGCCGTCGGCAGTATCTTCAAAACAAATGAATAGATTCGAGGTGCCCTGTGCGGCATGCTTCATTATCACCCCCTCCATGAGCTGATAAACTTTGTGATAGGTGCCTTTGCACACTGTTTAGATGAATGTCGTCGAGAAAGTAGTGTAATATGTCTATGCGGGCGTTCGGGTGGTTCTTCATGGCTCAACAAATCGGTCACTCCCCTACACACTCCCCGCGGTCTGACAAATAAGATAACTCGTTGCCTTCATGAGATACAAGTGCCTCAACCATAGTTAGAAAAGTTTGTATTTCTGTATGCAGCGGTGCATTGGTGAGGGCAATACATTCATTACTGTGCGCAGTATTCGAGTCGATTTCCAAGATTTGCATATATATTGGTGTTTGCACGTTCAGATGCAAGCGAACACGGGTTTGTGCTACTTACTGTTCTCTAGTAACATTTTCAAAGTGCAGTATTGCTGAGAAGCGGAAGTTAAATCACTTTTTGCATTTGGTGGCGTTGTGATGTTCTTATGAGTACAGCAATTTCGTGAGAAAAGACATCAAGGCAATTCTTTGGAGTGGAACATTTTAATTATTTGTTCTGACATTCGCTTGTGTGGCGCAAGTTTTTTTCAACCTTATTTCCAACTAACAGCACGAAAGTGTACGTGGCTTCACATCTACACCAACGAATTTCGCATGTTGAACACTTACCTTGACGTGAGGTGACAAGGATGGACTTCGATGTTGTATTGTTCTGTCCATTTACTTATGTTATGTACCGTCATTATAAGTGTTGCCCGTATATTGTATGAATGCGTGCGCACGAATTTCTGAATCCCGAAACCGTGGTTCCTCTGCAGATTTCATACACTTGTGGAGCTTACGGAGATAAAAAAGAAACAGAGGCAAATTTTCAGGGAGCATCGAAATTCCGAGATGCCACAACCGAAAATTCTGTGTAGTCGATATTGTCCACACGTTCTCCTAGACGCCAGTTTCGGTTTATGTTTCAGGAAAGGTGGATGATAAAATTCAAGGGGCAGAGTGTGCACAAGGTAATCTGCTTAACATGGCTTGATGCCGACTGGTCATTTTTACTCACTTTAATGAAGGCGGAAGTCGCGTCATATTTGCAAATGCAAGTTTTTGCACTGTCGGAAAAACTGGATGTATATTCGCATGAGCGATCGGCTTGAAGCTGTAAAATTACACAAAAGTGTCGCGGTACACGAAATGCACGTCGAGTTGCCTTTGCTAATCCGTTTCCCAACTGCTTTCTTTTCTTCACGGGAGTGCACTTTGTCTTCAGCTGCCTAGTTGTTTTTTTTTTTTTTTTTGCGTGCTGGACAGTTTATCTTTGTTTCATCCATTCCCTCCCAATCCTCTATTGCGGTAATGGATGAGTCGGTTCTATTGAAGAGAACAACAACCTTATAGTGAAAACTTGAAGCGAACACGATTTTCGCACGGCGTTTTTCGGCGTTAGTGCACAAGTTAGCCAGTGCAGCTTCTACCTAAGAAAGTTTTGAATCGCACTGATGACAAACATAACTCGCCAATGCCTAGGCAACAAGGTGCCTGGGCAAACTGTTCAGAACGGAAGTGGCTACGAGTAGTTAAAAATAAAACTGCATGTAGAATGCGCAACTACATCTGGTATTTTTATGTGCGTTTGTTACGGAAATGATGCGAAATTTACCCTTATAATCACCCCGCATAATATTACGCCATTATTGTTTCTAAGCACACGTAAACGCACACGCGCATTCCTGTCTGTCTGCCTTAGCTATCCACCTCATGTACCGAAAAGCTTCAGCGATCGAATGCACAAATATAATCTAGCACCGTTTCGATAGCCAGTAATTAAAGGCGGCAGTCTATGCATAGGGATTCCACAAAAACCGAAGTCTCTGGTGGGTTTTGCTGCCGTTCATGCCATTTCGAGCAGCGGCTGCCAGAGTTCTGAGGATCCGTGAGATGTGGGGCGGGGAATGGAGCGGGAGGGAGGGGGAGGAGGAGTGATTGGCGGCGCCAGATAAAAAAGTGCTGGGAGGAACGCTGGAGTATAAGGAGGCTGTCCTTCTAGAGGACTACGCGATTGCGCTTGCAGGCTTCTAGGCAGCAGGTTCTTGGCCATCCACAGAATCACTACTTATCATACGAAGGCGGACGATCTCGATGGATTACTGCTCTTTTACTGGCTAGTTAGTTCTTCCAAGTGACGAAGCCCTCCTTACGAAATGAGTAAGCTACCGTGGAAAATCGTCTCGACTTAGGGGGTGTCATCTTGATTTGTTTAAGTATTGCGAAAAATTTTATTCTGTGCGAATAATCGGTTCGTCAACATGGCGACTAATTCAATTATGCAAATTTCGCAGTACTGCTGGTACGGCGAGCGTTGTGAACAAATGTTTTGATTGATGATGCGCAGAGGATTGGTTTGTGCGCTCGCAATCACCTCGCGAACCTCGCATAAATGTGATAGTTTTTTGTATTGTTTCGCTCAGGTAGGTGAAACCTCTTTTAGCAGCAGTGCTTGAAGACTTCTTTAACTGGGAGACTGATCACGCTGAGCAGTGCACAGCACCGTCAGTCACAATCACAATCTTAAATCCTCTGTGTTCAGTGGGTTCAACAGTACCAACGCAGTGCTTAATACGGGCGTGAGAGCTCTGTAGCTAACGTCCATCTAACAACCCTCTTACAACCTTCTGAAGTAATGCTTTAAGTTCGACCTGGTTACCAGCAATGTGATTGGAACGGCGCTTCAAAGATGGCTACCAAACAAACTGACGCGATTTGCAGTTGAAAAGGGGCAAGTGATTCGCAATATAAATTTGTTGGAGCAACTCGAGCAATGAGGACGCATACACAACACGTCCGTTCGGTTAGAGTGCACTTTAGAGTTGTTTACGAACGCACCACACAATAAAACATTTTGACGTGTGCGTAGAGTGCATCTCGCTTTACGGAGCACGGCCCACCGAGCGGATCGGCGCATTCGACAACACTCTCATATGCGATGAGAACGGCTAAAAAGGGCACGGTTCGAGGGCAATGCAGCAGCAATCTGCCAACGAAATCCACGCGCAAAATATCTATCATTGGCGCTTGAAATCCTGCCCACGTTATCCACGCAGTGACGCACACCTTCCAAAATAATGCAAATTTGTAGTACATACAGTTTTCCTCAAATCAATATCCCGGTCACTTCTCGCAATGAGTATGCTGACATCCAAACCGATGGTCACTGCGAGCGGAGTAGTACCGACTTTACTGATTCATAAAAAGCTCTTTGCTGTTGCCTGGAAGTTGGACACTGGAGGCTCCCAGCCGTAGCTTATGCGCAAACGTTATCGATATGAAAGCATACGTAAATTTAGCCAATGAAATTGCGCACAATATTCTGGAGAGTGGCGAGCAACCTAAAAGGAAGCCCTTCTTGACACTATCTAACTACTATTTATCGACAAAAGTGCGCTGTTTTGCGGCACAATCTGATCTCTACTGTATGCTCACATTTCCTCTCGTCTAGCAACCAACTTTTTGCATTAATTATTTTAATTGTTTTTTGCCTTGACCTTCCATCTTTGTTCAAAAGTTGCAAAAACGTCTTTCTATGTTTGCCGAACTCACATCTTCGAATCGATACAATCGTATGTGGTGTAATATCCTGATTTCTTGTGTGCACATCCGCAAATAGCCAGGGTTTTCTATTTGCTGCATTTTTTGTCTGCGTCACCAGGAGGATTCAGAATTCTAATCGCCAAACAGGGTTGCTAAGGAACTGTGTGATGCGTCCTCAGCATCAAAGGCAAACGCGCTCACCTCATTAATGAATAGAGCAGAAGTGCATTGACTATGGCGGCAGTGTTCACGGGTTATAGTAGTGAGCCCTACTACCTGTTAAACGTAGCTGATCTTGCCCATACGTCTCTCATTTAAGGGAATTATTCGAAAATGCACAAGAAAATCTCGTCCTTGTAAAATTTTCATTGCTTTCCGTAGCCGTTTCTTGCGTATCCAAAACATCCACTTAAAAAAGGTCGTTCCTTGGTAGCGAGGTGCTAGTGCATCACGATCAAGCTGGGTAGTGTCATATGCATCACGACACAAGTGGCCGAAAATACGAATCATGTCCGCAGTTGCGTTTGGGTCGAGTTGGCAGATTCTCATTTTTGAAGAACACTTGCAGCACGCTTGTATCCGAAAGCCGCAGCGATGAGGTTGGGCAGAACTTAGGAAGCAGAAAAATTTCCCAATAAAGCAAATTGCATTTTGCACTTTCATTTTGCCCGAGGAGCGATCGCCAAAGTATTTTTATTTGAAAGTAAGAAAGTTCCGAAGTTATTCTCATCTCAGTTACAAAGTTGAGCATGTCCTTAAACGTTGTTTGGTTCCTCACTCAAGCTGTACTTCCTATATTTGTGTTGTCGGCGATAACGCAATGCAGCTATTTTCAATGGACACCTCTACAGTGAGATCCCTTTGCTGACAGAAATTTGCGTTGCACTTCTAGGTCGAAAACGCCAACGCCACAATTTTCCTTTGTTAGTTTACTGACGATAGCGCTTAGTGCGATAAGGAACCCGACTTAGCAAACGTGGCTAAGCGTGAAATGTGGCTGTTCTTTATGAGTTTCCTGTTTTTGACAAAAAAAGCTTTAATTTTCCTTGTTTTACGTCCTTCAACTAGGTCAAAACTATTCTCAGTGGTCTCTTACCACCAAAGTGAAGTGTATGATAGGCAGTGAACGATTAAAGTATCGGAGCCGGTACGGTAGGTCCCCTGACGTGCTGCTCATTTGGTCAACTTGTTTTATAATTCACTGGCGGAATGTGCGCAGTAAAACCTCCAAGAAAGCGGATTCTGACAGAACATTCGAACGAAAACCACTTCTAATGTTCTGTCAGAATCCACTTTCTTCTTTGCTTGGACGTATGCAATGAAGACCGACGGCTGTAAAATCGGCGCCAGTTGAAAGAACGATACAGAAGAATAGGCTAATTTATGTATTTTACCCAACTGTGGTCGTAACTCTAGTTGTAATCGTTCTGGAGTCGAAACTGCTAGACAAATGGGCAGGCACACCAAAACATGCGTATTAATGGGACGTTATCATTATGCATTGCAGCAACGCGTCAGAAATGTCCTGCTTTTGAAATATTTCCTCTAGATGCCAGCATGTTGAGAGCTGCGCTGAAGTCTGGGAGCTACACCGACAACTTCATTGAATTCAGCACTGTGGTTGTTGAGCAGCGGAAGTGATAGGCTGTAGGCTAGAAACAAACGTACATCACAATGCAAGAAACTGGTTTTTGGAAGTTTCAGCCGTATAAAGTTCTTGTATTCGTACTGGACTTTCAGTAATTCACTTTCCTGCGGTGACGTTTATGCTCCAGGAACATTTGCACCACGTAGGCATTTTGCCTTGGGCAATTATACCATAATAAAGTGACCATTGCTTCTCTTATTGTTTCATGCGAGGGCAAGCGACCTTAAGCAGCTGTGCGTCGCGAGGCTGGACCCTTTGATTTCATCGTTGGTACAATTCTTGCATACACTCACCGTTTGAATCTTGGAGCTTTTTAAGCATGTAGCCTGCATGTGTCATTTGCACCTGCATTACTCGAATCTTTCTCATTCCTGAATATCTGGAATGTTCGCTTGGAGCTCTCTCACTCGGATAACCCAATTACCCAATGAAACATTGGCGACACTATCGGTGTATTAAATCAAAGTTTATGATGATTTCAGTAAAAGATGTAGTAAACCTACATTTTGTGATTTTCGTTGAGCCAAGCGCTTGAATATACTTTGTATCCCATCATGTTGCAATGGAGAGATCTTAGGCCGAATGCCTATATCGACACAAACGTCCCAAGAATAAGTACATCGTCGTAACCGCATGAACTTGGTTCCGCTACGGTCATCGCGAATATGTGCGGGTTTCGGCCGGTTCGATCGGCTGGACAGGTTCATTTTTGTATATGTGCGGAGGGAATATTTGAGTTATCAGTTCTCCCATCAAGGTTTTGAGTCGTTAATCCAAAGACGAAAAATGAGGGTGACAATGTGTCGAATTAATTAGACATTGTGCGCAGCTGGGTGAATATGACGTTGTTCGAGAAGTCAATTTGGTGTGCTGATTTCGAAGCGGTTTGTTTCATATTTCAGATATGCGCTGTGAAAGAATGCAAACACTTTTATGCGCGGAAATGAGCTGCCGAGTAGCGTGATGCAGAAGAGAAATGTGTTGCACACCGAGCAGGTGTCACTGCGCAACTAATGCGGAATAGACTCGTACAAAAAGGATGCGACGAAAAGATGCCGAGATAGCCTCTGAGAGTGCACTATTGTATAAAGCAGCCTGATTTCTTTCTTCTTGAGCTTTCGGTGGTCTGTTTTGCAATTGCCTTATCTCCTCTTCCACCTTGCTGATTGCACTTTTAACTTTAGTTTATCACCGCAATGTGATGATTTCAAAGGGGATGCTTTCAAGCGTTCAAATGATTCGAATGTATGCGAAAAGCGATGAATCTCGAAGACGCGCGATGAGGTAATAAAATGCATACTTAGTATAACCGGCAAATCTGCATGATTACTCTTCATATAAGTGTTTTTCTCTTGAAATTGCGTGAGACAGGTGTTTCGAACTTATTCGAACTGTGTCTGCAACGCCAGATTTGTGCATCAGAACGCGGCAAAGAACAGTGAAATTCTTTTTATTTGATGACCCCGATTTGCTTCTGTTCCCAAAAATCTCAGAATAACCCTCATGGCGATGTTTTATTTGAACGCCCTTGAGGAGGATTGTTCGAGGACACAAAAAAAAGCCATCCAGAGAACGTTTACAGTGACACCTTATATACGGAGCATGAAAGCAAGTCTGTGGATGCGGAATGGTCGTGACTTTGAATATGTATAGCAAGCAGTGCCCGCCTGACTTTGTCTCAGTTAACAAACTGCACCATATCTCTTCCCCTTACGAAACCACTGCATCACTATTTTCCCTTCTCATGCTTATAAAGCATGACTTCGAGATCTTATTTTGATGAATAGTTGCTTTTCCACAACGTCGGTAGAGGATTTTTGACTGCGGAGAGGGTGCTTGAGATCGAAGGATAGAAGTTGAAGTGGCACTTTAAATCTGATTCGAGATTTGAAGTAATACAGGTACAGAAGGTGGAGAAGACGAGGAAACTCGATTTATTGCTCTTTTCTTGAGGGCAGTCTTGGTCAAACATGGGCGTGATTTAACAATGAAGTTGACAGCAAAGTTGATCGAAAATAACCAAAAAAGTCTAAGAAGGACATTCTTGAAAATTTTGAGCGAACATATTTATGCGTAAGCGTGTGTGTAGCTGTCGATCCCGTGGTTTCAAGTGGGGGATTATTAGATATTACGAAATTTTATGACTGTCGTTTGCGACAGTTGTATCAAATTTAGGTAAATCCTTCAACGTTCACATAAGTTACTGACATCTAAATATGGCTGAAGGTTGCAGGCGCCTTGCGAGCGGTCGAAGTGTACTGTACTGTTTGATCTAAAAAAAACGTGGATTTTAATAGAACGCCTATGTGAGCAGCATGAACAAGTAATGTTAGCATAGTCACTTCGCATGTGATAGTTATTCGTTGGTGAATAAAGCAATTAGCAAACACGAAAACACGTATTGCTCTGATTCTGCTGTGCTGTTCCAAACATGTCTAATTTTTCCATGCATCATGGAAATATCGATCGTTCAAAGTCACCTACCCAAAATTTTCCCGGTAACGAAGAATGATGACGAATTCAGACAAAAGCGCCGTCACTATCAAAGCGTTCGCCAAATTCAAACGTTTGCATTCATGTTCGAGTGCTTCATCAGCTCTAAAATTGCTCAAATTGGTCTGCAAATGCTCAAAAGCTTATTAACCTTGGTTAAGGAGCTTTTAATTTTAAAGCGTGATTCGCATTTTAGCTTTTAAATAAATTGTGTATGAGTTAAATGGATAAGCCAAAACATCAACTCCTTATTTTTGTTGCAAGTTTTCTTCACTTCACATCTTTTTTTTTCTCCATTGTAAAATCCGGTGGTTATCCAGTTAATAAAAATTAGCCTTTTGAAAGTTACTTAATTCATAAGCAGATTGAAATTCACTGAAATATTATATCGATCGGCGAGTAATTGTTTAGTATTTCATCTAGTCAAGCTGTGTTTCATTGTCTCTTGATTGCTTTTGCCGAGCGACTATAATAAGTTCCATAGCTTCATATGTGCTGTTCACTTATGAAAAACACAACTAAGAATTTGACTGAACATTAGTTATGGCCAGAACAGCTGAGTGATTATCGCTCCTCTCTTTAACTTAAAGTTCCCTCAATGTTTGTAAAAATCAGTCCGACAGTCTATCGTGGCTTGTATGCCTTCTCTTTTCTGGGATCACAACCAGAAAATTTCATCAGTTAGCCATTTTTTGCTGCTTTCGCATGCGCAGCGTTTTCTTCAATTTTTTTTTTTTTCAACATGAGCCTTCGAGCAGTTTGCTTTTATATAACAGTTTTTTTCCCTCGATTAAAATTAAAAGTTGCAGCACATTAATCACATTTTCCAAGGCCGAAAGAATTCTAAGAATCTACACGCCGCCTGGTAGTAAAAAGGAGACGTTTGAATGGTAGAACCGTACCTGTACAGTTGAACCTTGAGGGTGTAAACGTTGATTAGCGCCAACGAATGGCAGTTGAGAAATGTCTGACTTTTTCGAAATTTGTTCAACAAATGAGTGGAGAAATTAATTTTACTCACTACCCTTGCAAGTTTTATTCCATATATCATTGTGCCATTCTTTTCCAAGAAGCACCTGCAGCGAGAGTCACAAGTTTGGCAGTTTTTCAAAGTTATTGCTGAGGCGTCAAAAGAAAAGCGAAGAGACAAAATTTTATTAGTAAAGCACGCGTGATATCAGCGCAGACAAACAAATAAGTTCAACTGTGGAAGTGATTCATTGGTAGGAGGAACGATGGAGTGTTAGTACCACCTAACAGCTGTGGTGTTTTGTGTGATATAAGGCACTGTTAATGTAGGTAGTGATGGAGGGACGACTCACCTTCCCAACAGGCAATGTGAATTTATATGACGATAAACGGAATGCAGCACTTTAAACTTGGTCTCCCTCCTTGACAGTTTTCATAAGCGCATTCTCTTTTTTCAAACTCACGTTTACTGCAGGAATAGGCTGTGTAATACATGGAACGAGCAAAGCGTATGTTTGTTGGCTGTTCGAGTTCTCCGTAAGGTGGCGAGCCTTCCGATCCTTCCGATCAGGATAAAAGTTTTTGAGGAGGCAAAAGTTGGGTTGTGCGGGAGAGGGAAAGGGACACCGGTGCCTATAATTGTCACATTGTCCGAAGATGGTGGTGCTGATAAATATTTTCCGTGACTCAAGTTAAATATGATAGAAAAAAACTGTCGCTGCAGTGCGCTAAGCGAAATTTACATCCAAGCCGTTTTTGTTCATGCGAAGCAGTTGCGTCACGAAATCAAGGCATTGATCTTGGCTTTAAAAATTGCTGGTGCCATCCCGCAACAGCATAGAATCAAACCTTGCGTGTTCGTTAAACATCAATATATTCGTTTATAAATCTCAGCTTGTTCAGTGCAATTGGAGGAGAGAGGACAACCAACAAAATGTACTGCTCGGTAGGGACTGCCAGTGCATGAGTGACGGAAAGGAATGATGCGTGGTATGTGTTTTGTGAAGTGTTGCTGAGGGAGATTTTCTTCGCAACTACCCATGCAGAAAAGTTTCTTATCGTTTCGCTTCATTTCAGCAAGAGAAGCAGCAACAGCAGCATCACCATCAGCAACAGCACCAGCAGTCGGAGACGCGTAATTCGCCGCTTACGCCGCCGTCGAACAACCTCGTCATTGTGGACGACGACGTGTGCTGAAGTGCTGTTTCGATGCATAGTGAAGATGTTTTGAAGTCATAACTTCAGTTCTGGATTTCTCTTCTTTGAATATGTCGTGCTGAACAAAAGCGAGACTATGATGCATATGTGACATTAAGCAGCCTCCACTTTCATCCAGATGCAGTTCGCTTGTATATAAAAACTCTTATGTTCACTACACGATAAGAAAAGGCCGATTTGTGAATGACACAGCAGCGCCATGATTTCACTTAACACTGATTGCACAACAAGAAACGATTTGTTTCTGGTAGCTGTGTTACTGTTTGCTTGAGAGCAAAAAAAGCTTCAAAAGTGATTGATGGGAGCACCGGTTGTCCAAATTATGGCAGCCCGTGCAAATATAATCCCGATCATGCGCCGTTTATGCGATCATATATTAGCACAATTCTCGTTCAAGTGTCCTTTTATGGTTGTCTCTTTGATGTCAAACGCAGCAGCACCTCGTTCTCAGAAGCTGTGCAAGCTCGATGCATTTTTGTGCAAAATTTAAGCGTTCGCTAAAGCTATGAGCCAATTGTTTAATGATTGTTTCCTAGAAACTCAGTTGTTGCTTCGCGATCTCTGTCATCGTTCAGTAAGCGTTGTTCGTTATATGAGACATTTCACATATTTCCGAATGTTTATGTGTGTTTGCTTTTTTGCTTAAAGTCGCTGTGTCCATTTCATAAGTAGAAATGAAAGGAGGAAGAGGGGGACTGCTCTTTGAGAGTTCATTTACGCGAAGGGTGAGACGCAAATCGCTAAATGCACTCTCCAAGCAGCAAGCAGTTTGTTTTGCTGTCGGAGCTCATTTAATGTGATGAGTTAGAAAACGCTGTTTAAGAGCGTGGCAGATAGAAACGATTCACTTCCTGAGGGCGTACGGCGAAAAGATTCCAACGTGAAGTACGTCAAGAAAGATGGTATTGCGATCCTCATCACTAACTTATCATAATAAACTTTAAACTTTGCTCCTTATAACAGGCGAACAAGCAGTCACAATCTACACAACAGCTCTACATTGCTGGTAGTTGGCGTGAGCTGAACAGAGGAAGTAATGTTGCTTTTTTTAAACTTCAGTGTTCGCAGATGACGTCGCAGTATATTCAGCCAGTAAACCGCCAGGTCGAGTGACCAATGCGGTTGCGTTGAGTAATAGATATGCAATGTTATACAACCTGTTAGCACCGTACCTTCTGCCTCACTTTGAAATGCTGACGACAAATACTGTTTTCGGATCGGACATGCTATGATTCCATTACTCGCTATGCAACTTTCACAATACTCCTTGGTCAATCAGCGTTCATTTACTTAAGCCGCTTCATCTGTCTTTTCGGACGAATATCTGATAGAGATAACACTTCAGCGAAAGAACTGCTTCTTTCTCTTGCTACTGGTTGTGCACTTTGAACTGGACTATAATTTAGTTCGGGTTTGAAGAACATGAAGACTAACTGAAAAACTCACTTGAATGAGGTAGGGTCAGACAAAAATGCTAAATTATAAGCAGTGCTTACATACGTATAACAACACTAAAAAACGCTACTCACGTGCACCGTTTGAAACACTTTGCAACAGTTCATTTTAAGAGAGTGGGATCGGCAAACTAACAATGCGACCAATCTTCCTTTCATGTAACGAAAATCTCTTGAGCGAGTCGTTTTCAAGTGCAAAATGACGTGTGTGCTACGCCATGTATTAGTATTTGCACACGAAGTGAGACAGTTATTCAGCCGTTTTCTATAATGTTCTTGTTAACACATTACCTGGATCGCTTTCATGAATTTGTTGTTTAACGAGGCGATGAAGTAGTTAGCCGCGGACGGTGTTTATTTCGACCGGGTGAATAAAATGTTATTTATGTATGCGCACTTATTCCTGTTGTTCTTGGAGGCGAATTCTGCACAAGAATCTTTTCATAATTGAAATGCCTTTCTTTCCTTGAAACCGTTGAAATTTCGCTAGAGGTACAATAAAGCATTCAAATAGGAAAAACTTATAACTCACTAATGCATCAACGACAACACACCTTTCGTGGAAGCATATCGTTGCCAGTGAGAAATATTTCCGCAAACAAAGTGACGAACCACACTCTGAAGCACAACAAAAAAGCAAGCAGTAATGTGGTGATAAATGCAAGCGCAGAAAGCCGCGGCCAACTTTTCTCAAGCTATGAATTAAAAAAAAAAAACATTTAAGCCGGGTAGCAATGAAATAAGACCTACAAATGCTGCTATTTGAACCTCTTGTAAAAGCAGTCGAAGAAAACTGTCGAAATCCCACTGATGCCACCAACTGAACAACTTCATTGAACAGTCGAAGACGAAAAACATTTGTACAAGCTGATGGTCACCAGTGTGGCAAACTGCGTTTGGAAACTAGCCTTTTCTTATGAAAAAGGCAAATGGTAGAAAGGAATGAGCATAGAGCGTAAGTGGCATAGGTGATGTTTCGACCACAGGACACCCTTCCGGGATTTAGCCGTACGCATCGCGTACCACTCCATTGCTCAATCCGAGGAATGACACCCTTCACTATATTCTACATATACGAAATTTTCGCAATTGTGACTTTGCAACATTGCAGGAGACACGAAACGCATAGCAAAATTATGTTGTAGCGGAAGTGATCCCGTAAAATGTAAGTGTTGTTCCTTGCTTATTCTACTGTAAAGTGTTGGCAGCATATCTGAACTATGGAGAGACGAGTTATTTTCTGAAAAGATTCTAGCGTTAAATTTGCAAATAGAGGGCGAAGACCATCACCATTGCAAATAAAGCGCAACATGGAAGTTTCTACAGATATTTCACGCAATTTGGAAATGCAGAAGAAACTTTAAAACGCATTCGACAAACTCTTTGTAGAGTCACTTCATTGCCAAGAAATTATTTTTGAACTCATTTTTTGTTATGGGATTCTCAACGTACTAATTCCAATAATCACATAATTTCCTTGGAGAGGAACGATGAGGTTTCAGACAACAAATTGAAAGGAGATGGAGATCACTTGAAACTTTAAAAACTGCACTCATGAGGTAACAGCGTCAACGCATATCATCGATGATTGACTAGAGATAACCGCAGAATTCGAAGCAGGTGCAGCAGGTATCAGTTTCCCAGTTTGGACTACGTTTGTTTGAAGCTCAACTTTGAACTCCCTTCAGTAGGACGACGAGAGGAGGAGAGTTCACTAAAAATTCACAAACGGAGCCAGTCTTCCTCTGTAGGCAGAGTTGTTACGGTGAAAGCACACCTGAGGATCGCCAGCTGAAATATTCGCTTTCGATCACGCGTTGGAAGAATTTTGCGATACATGGCAAATTTCGTGTGTTTTTAAGATATATAAGGTACATTTCGGCTCAAGCGCCAATCAAATCGTGCAAACAAACTGCTTGTTCATTAACTTGCCCATCTTTATCTAAATGAGAACACAACTCGCCTCTTTGTTTGCAAAAATTTCGGGGAAACGATTAAAGCTTAGCGTGAGCATAACGAATATTTTGCGAGCAAGACTTTGTTCACATTTCCATGTACAAGTTGTAAAAGTGTTGCAGCACATCGCAAAGAACAAGGGCGCGCAAAGAAAAGATTTTTCACGATCAGTTTTGTCGAGTGATTCGACGATGAATCGCTTCGGTACTTCACATCACCGTAAAACAGAGCTGTCTCTGCGATCTCGTTTTGCAAAAGCGTGTGCGTTGTTCATCACAGCACTATTGCAAATTTGAATAACACACCAAGTGTCGTATGGACATCAGAAAGAATGCTTGCTATATGCTTTCTATATCGTGCACTTTCATCCAATTATTTCCATTTAGAGTTGTGCTGTTGCCCGTTGCTTACCGCATTTAGAATCAAATTTTTGAAGATCTCCTAGCGAACGTTCTCCTCAAATGATGGGTTGTTTCATTGCCTTCTATAGGTGTTGGCAACGTTATAGTGACGATGCAAAATATTGACAG
Organism: Toxascaris leonina; assembly: GCA_022844705.1. Taxonomy (NCBI): domain Eukaryota; kingdom Metazoa; phylum Nematoda; class Chromadorea; order Rhabditida; family Ascarididae; genus Toxascaris; species Toxascaris leonina. Next base: position 15,739 of record JAARMF010000976.1, on the reverse strand, counting down.
TGTTTGAAAACTTCCTCATAGAGTCAACAATATTCGAACTTGGTGTACCAACGGCTATAAAGGGCCACTTCTAAGTGTCATATGTAAGTGGTTCTATAGCATTACATTTGCGAATCACAAAGTATGCTGCACGTCGCATATTTAATCGGAAGTAGTGCATAGAGCGAGTTTGGTATGCACCGCTTTGAGTTTTTTTCACTCCTCGCTTTGTGTGTTGTGCCAACACCGCACCGAAAACATTTGCTGGTCTTTTTTTCGCCCTCTCATTTTCACCTTCCTTTTTGTGCTTCACAGGAAAGGTGAATGAACCTTTGACTGGACACTTTAAGGTCAATTTGATGCTCTGTTGGTCGTGAAATGGAGTTTCCTCTACTTATTTGCTTTTTTAATATTAGCATTCTTTCGTTATCCTTTTCTCGCTGTTGTGGTGTTCGCTTGTTTGTCGAACTGTACGTGCTGTTTTTGGTGCGTAACATAGGATGCTTTTCCATATTTTTATTGATACAGTGCATCTAATCTTTAAGGAGCCATGACTTCATGATTAGCACCACCCGATTAGCTCTAAATTCAAAAGTAACAAACTTCGGTCCACATCTTTTCTATTTCTGGTGCATTCTAACTTTCAACATGTCGGCGAAAAAGTTCAGCCAACTAACGACAGACCGACCTGAGGTAACCTCATTTTACTACAAACCATACGAAGTTCACTTACAATGACCTAGACAACTTCCACTAGTAATTTAATTGGAGCATTGCATCTCAAGAGTCAACTTTTTTGAGAAAAAACCGTTGCCGTAAGCGGCAACTGAAGAAAGCCGTATTCGAAATTAGTTGAAGACTGAACGGTTTTCAAGTTTATGGAGGTATGCGAAAACAGAGCAATGCCTTAAAACGTTTTGTGCACGCGATTTTATAGTGAATGAAGTGAAACAAAAAAAAAATTTTAAGTAATCTCACAGCGCTATAAAGTTTGGTCCACATGACTTCTGCATTTGCTTCTACTATCGCTCTGGTGAAGCGTGCAGAACACTTTTAAACTGCGGTCAAAAAAGTCGCCTCTTTTTCTAGCTGTAATTTCTCACTTCCCTTTCAGATGGGAACTCAAACCCTCAACCCACCTCTTACTCAACCCACCATTCTGAGTTTTTGGCTGTGCTGAAAGCGTAAGCAAGTCCCAGCTAAATAGTGCTTCTATGCTAGTGGAATAAGTTGCCTGTATTTAGACTGATCCGTCATAGAACAGACGTATGAAAATCAGTTTGCGCCTAAGCATTTCGCGTCAAGTGGACTAAAGCAGCTCCTTATGCAATTTTTCAGTGTTTCGAAATTAGTGGTTTAAACCAGGTGGAATGCACAAACGTGCTTCTGCTTCAGACGCCATTCCCGTTATTTCAAAGCGTGAAACGAGCCAAGTTTAAAACATCCAGTGATTTCGGTGGGTGAATAGCCTGTAGCGATGTTATTCTTGTCTGGAGAACAACCAATGCAATTGTGCCCTCTTATGTAGATCGGTTGCCTTCTGCATGCAGAGCTGTCGTATTGCGGCCATCCAATCTTTAGCGCTGGCAAAACTACCAAGATGAAGAGCCGTGATAGCGACGGATTCGCAATCAATTCCTCGTCCAACCACCCCTCTACGTGACGTACAAATCGTTACCGTTGTCCGAACAGCATTCATTGCTAGACCCCCACTCTTCCAAAACAAATTAGAACTCTTAGTATATTCCAACTGGGATATGCTCGCATAAATTCGTTTTGTTATTCGATGCCGCATTGCGTTTGTTTGGTCCAATATGTTTGCTACCTGTATGCGCTGAACGCACTAGTTTTCTTATTATCAAATAGTCGGCAGCTAGCTCTAGCCACTCTCTGATTTTTAATAGCATATATGGGACATCACTGATGTGCTTCTTAAAATGCAGAGACGCTAGTTTGATGCCCTAAATCAGATAAATTTGCAAATAATCCGTACGAGATTTGTGCGGCTTTAACTGATAACCGCCCAAGTTTAGACTGTCGATCATTCAAAAATTTTCACATTCCGCTGTATTGCGCTATAATATTTCTGTTATACCTGCATAAATATACAAGTGGGCACGCTTGAAGAGAATGTCACGATGTGAGCGCCGCATTTTGCTCTTGGTTGTGTTCCGACTATAGCATGGTTGAATACAGCGCTTCACAAGCGTGAGTGCACATCCCAGCGAGATTACACCATGCGATGAGCCTCCGTGCAACGATTACCTGCATGTGCACGATGAGTCAGAGAAGCTGTTGCCATTCACATACCTGTCGCGTTTATTTTGCTACATTTCGGCGCTTTTGCTATATTTCAGCTCATTGACCATTACTTTTGAACTTGTTTTGCAGAAAATCGAATATTTGAGTGCACTTTATAGGATGAACTCCCTAACAATTTCGGCATAACGACTAAACTGGATACCGAGCAGCATAATTTTCGTGAGCGTATTGAAAACAACGGGGCTTTTGTAATCCGACTTGAATGAACAAACAACCAGAAGAGTAGAAAACTCATAAAAAGTCAGAGGGTATCTGCCTTGAAGAGAAACGCGGCAGATAAAAAATTTTCAGGTTTTTCGAACTAGGTTAGCCACTGACTTTTAACGCTAGCCTTGCTCAAGCGAACGATACAAAAAACCATTTTGCATCACTCATTATCGAAAGTCTTTTAATGAAAAAGGTGATGGAATCGTGAGCATTCACGCACCTTTTGTTTTGAGAAGCGAACTGCTTGTTTCGACGACATCAAATGTAAATGAGACACGACCATCAAAAACACCGCACACTGTCTACCTGCTATGTGCTGGAGTTCCTTTCACCAATTTTTTCGGTCTTTGATTCTATTCCACTGTGCAATTAAAAAATGCACTATGATATTTCTTTTTCCTGAAAGTGCATTTCTGAAAGTGCATATTACGCACATATCAACTTTTTATGAATTAGAATTGTTTTTTGAAATGATCTCTCATGAAAATTTACTGACATAATAGGCAGAAATTCGCGCAGAAAAAATTCGATGCCTATGACAAGTTGAAAGAACACTTTTAAACATCAGGCATTAATTGATGTGCTCGTAACTGATGTTTTCAAACGACGCGATTTGCTATGAAAACATTTGCAAACATAGGATGTATGATCTTTTTTGGGATGTAGCTTACTCGCAACCATAAAAGCAGTTTAACTTTTGAGAAGTTATTATAGTCAAAGATCTACACTTGTTTCGGAATCGCAAATTCCTCCTAAGCCAATTTTCTACATATAATCGACGAGGCGATATTTTAGTAGAAAGCAAAAATTCAAGCCTACTTCGAGAGTTTTTGGATCTCCTTTCAGATGATCATTTTCTCACTCCACATGTGCTCAGAAAATATGATTTGTCTTCATTTGCCCATCACCATCTCACATTTCGCATTTTTGGAAGAGCGCAACGTATTCTAATGACTACGTTCGTGTATTGTGCGTTTTCTGTTTATACAGTCATCTCACGTCGCGAGCCAGAAAACCTCTGACGAAGAAATTTAAAGCATAGATGCGCTGTTCACTATATAGCTGGCCTAATCAAATATTTCATTTTCACTAGGTAGAACTGCAACTGAAAAACTGTTTTTTTTCTCTTTCGGGCACATTGCCATATTCCCGCAATTTCCAAATTAGAGCTGCCATAAAGTGGGATTTGATATTGATGCGAAAAGAAGGCATGGGGAAGGGAGAAGAGCGTTGCCTACCTTTAGCCCTCTCCCAATCCCTCCTTCCTCGCAGTTGTTGACAAGAGGAGCATCAGTTCCTACCATTCCTCTCCAGCAATCCAATGCCAATGAATTTTAAGAGGTGTCTTTTCAGCCTGTGAAACAATAATAGTATTCATTAGGAAATTCTTTCAATGGCGAGATTTTGCTATTCGCCTATTTCTTCAATTTTTTAGAAGAGGGAGGAGGTTGAATAATGAGGGAACTGAGTGAAAGGAGGAGGAGAGGCGAGTGTTGGAGATGCAGTGGGAGGATTGGTCGCAAAGGCCGCTACCCACCACCATCCTCTTTTCCTCCTCTCACTGTCTCAAGTATGTTATATTCGAATGGCCCATAGACGTGCACGTCATGCCCGTACGAGTTTGTTTCTTGGCCCGCCATTAACCAAAAGTTCTGCCCGATTACTTTTATACTCGCCACTGTTGTTTCAGACAAAAGTCTGGTGCACAGTAATCAGTAAAATGCCACAGTCCACGCAATGAAAGCGGAGAGATTTGGTATAAATCGTTCTTCACTGAACAACGAATAATGAGTTTTGATAAAAGTTCCACTAATATGAGTGTGGAAGAAGTGGCAGAAGCACCAAAATTTTGTTTCATCGAGCAATTTTCCTCCAAATTTTCTGAAATTCTCTATTATTTCCCTGCCTGTCCACAAAATGTTTTCAGTACCTGCTTGTGTCCGCCTCATCGCAGTTCACATCGCACAATCTTGGTGGTTGCGGCTATATACTGGACCACACACAAAGGTTTGGCCCCGCGCACATCAACTTTTTTCGTCAGAAATCGAGTAGTCACCGCTATTCTCAAGGTGTCTAAGCCGTAGCCGGCTTTTTTTGCTGCAGGGATGATGAACTTCATTGTCGTAATCGCAGTATACGTGGAATCAAGGGCGAATTGAATGAATTTGCAAAAATATGTTCAATACATAGTCGTCAATTGAAACGCTAAGACATCGATTCCGCTGCTTGGTTTCGACGACTTCAATTGTTATTCATATCACACACATCAGACAGTTCGTATTATTTACACTCAGTTTTGGTGCATTAAAATTCCATCGAACATTTTTATTTCATAGAAGAAGGGTGATAGCTATGTCATACTTTGCGTAGGGCAGTTCAAAAAGCAAAGAAGCTCGTGTAAGTGATTGCAGAAATTGCAATCGAAAGTCTGCAATCGAAAATCAATGCACTTTTAAGGTCGATTTGGAAGTTTTCGTTCAGGCATCTTTCTGCTCATTCTTCAAAGAACTAACATCACAAAAAGCTGGGGTTGTGAGAAGTTCGAATGTACGTATGAAACTGCAGTAGTCATCTAGAGGTCAAGTGTGGCAAATTGTCGGTCGATATCAGAGCGCCTAAAAATCCGCTTTAGTATTGCTAGTTGTTTTCTGCACATTTGAAAAAAGAATTTTCCATTGATACGACTTTGCTCGTGAAGATTTCCTTCACCGATTGGTTTCAGATTGAAGCAGACAGTGTCTGTAAATCCGTAGAAAGTTCAGTTAATACCTCTACTGCTTTCATGTATGCATATATTCCACTAATGTTACGTAGTGGGCCTCTCCACAACAGCGGATACCGAAGCCGAAATTCTAAAAGCGCTGAAAAGGCCGAAAATAGCCGTCTGAATGAAAGCGATCATGCCAAAAGTGGGCCACAAAAACATACAGTGCACCTCACGATCAGCTCCCACTGTCCCTCTTCTTATCCTGATTTCTTACACAAAATGCGGGAGGAGATCCGGGTTTTGAAAAGCATGGAGTTCCCAGGGTTCGGAGCTGGAGTTTAGATGAAGGTGGACTCTGTGGATTACTTGTTAATGACATCCTCTTTTGTGCGTGCAGTTTGGTGATGACATACATGGTTACAGAAACAATACCTCGCAAGAAACATCAGTGAGATAAATGAGTGATCGGAAAACTAATATGGCATGGGCGAATATGGAATCGACGAAGGCAGGTCCCGTTCAACACAATAATGCCTCGCCGTCTTTCACTATAGGTATTTTTTACACCTGCAAACGTATTTGGCTTTTAATAGGGGTACTGTCTTCTCCTGATCTTAAACGGCCATGCGTGATGAGATGTGCGGAGAGAAAATCCAATTCAAATGAGTCTTGACCTGCAAGATAGGTTTTAAGTTCGAGCGAATTCCGTTTAAGTGTACTTGAGGTTGGAAAAGAGTTGGAAAATCACTCGTTGTTCAAGGAACATTGTGGCAAGCAAATTTTCTTCTTTTTCCAGAAGCAGAAGAACGAGCATCTAAAATCTCACAGTTCGTCGAAAGGGTTTCATGGAAAATAAGCATGGTGTAGCATAGTGTAGTAATTTCATCAAATTGCATGGAAGAACGGAGCGAATTGAGGGTCTTTAAGAAGCATAACTGCTGGTGCTCGTGCCATTTGATGAGAGCGTGAGATCGGGAAAGACGATAAAGGCTTTTGTTTGTTGAAGTCTCGACTTTATGAGATCGTAATCATCGCAAGTAGTGGATTGCCATGACAGGTCAATTTCATTCTTAGTGTCTTTCTGCTCTCAACGAGCTTCACATGTATGTGTGAAACTTAATAAGGTTTCCTTCAGCAAATTTTAGACTAATCTCCTCAATTGTTCTCTATGCTCCTCGTCTCTGTTCATTTCTCAGGTTTTCAATACTTCTGAATAACCCATTCTCACATTAACCACTCCTGTTCACCGTTCGCATGCGCATGGTGATGAATGATTCCTACGATCAGTGCAAACAACAGAACGATTACCTCCAACATCTAATCAAATTCAAGCATCAAACTGTATGCTCGGCTACACTAAAAAATCAACACCATGTAGTCTGATTTACCAGCGGGTGGTAAAAATCTGCACCGCCTTGGTACGTGTCGTTCATTTTACCTGCAACTATGAAATGCGTGTTTGGCTACGTCGTGTGGAATAAATGCTGCAGCCCTTCAACGTCAACATAAAACTCCGGTCCGATTACTCTAAAGGCTACGATATAACAGCATCAGTGGTCGATTGCTATCACTCCTTCATTCGTCTAGTGGTGTGGGTTTCATGTATTCCCGCCTTTTCGGCAAAGTAGTTCGGCATTGACCCAGGGATGTGTAAAATGAGCGTCAAGTGATCTAATCTTTGCGCTTTGGACGCAACAACAGCTCTGATGAGGACACTTGAAGCGGGGATGTTGGATGAACTCATGCAAAACGTTCACATCAAGCACACCACTTTTTGCTCTCGTTCTGCGCTAGGGCTCCGTTACTGATTTCTCTTTGATTGAGTCGATGTTTGCAGCGATCACTAATAAGCATCGGTTGAACTAAAAAATTTTTCATTGTTTATTGTACTAAGAAAGAGTTAATTTAATCTCGTACAGAAGTGTATATTATGTCCGCATTCATTATGTTTGCTTTAGACAATGTTTATTGGTGCTCAAATTTGAGAAAAACTTTAAAGTTTTAACCGCTGATGCCAAATCGATTTTTCTTGTGCAACAGTTTTTCGTGTTATGACTTTGTTATACTTTTTGTTTTCTAAATGATTTGTCCAAATTATGTTGCTACCTCCATCTATTTGTCAGCTTTTTATCTAATTCGTCGCGCCATCTAATTTCCTTTTTTTATATAATATAATTCTTCACGTAACTCACCTCCTTCGTCCTCCTTCTTTCAATTCTATTTACTTTAATCACACGCGCGAATTCATTTCACGAGGTAGCAATTCCATATCACGGCGTCACTGCTGCGTCGAGCGACATTTCCGCCCCAGTGCTAACGTTTGGAAACTTTTGCTATTGAACAGTTGCGTAGCGGTGAGCTCGGCATGATAACATATGCAGGTTTAGTCCTCACATACTTTCAGCTGTATGGTAACATCACATATCCTAGAATCAACGATATGATTTGAGTATTGTGCACACATACATTGCGTCACAAGTGTCTTCATCCTTAACGAAACCTTTCCCACCTAAGTTCCAGCATGCTTTGAAGTGGTTAGATTTAACGGAAAGTCAACCCCTTCACAAACACCGCGTTGTTTGTGTTTTTTTTTTCATATGAAATTTCCATCATTATTTCATGCAATTTACTCGAAGCCCGCATCGTTTCGCTTAGGGACCTAGCACCTCCTTCTTCTAACCTTTGAATGTGACATATCTGCTTCAACACACTTAGTATGGAAGAAGAGTACTGGCCAATCAAGCCGCTTCAACATCTTTCGCCTGACCGCTATGCTCCCTTTCAGCTCACCCGTCTAACCCCTCTCGCTCATTTGCCTCCATCATTGATGAAGTAGCAAGCTGACTTGTAACAAGCGCACTTCTTTATAAAGTTTTTTTCGGGATAGATTACGGCGTCAGCGTTGCGCCTTTATAAACCAGTGGAAGTTTGATTGGCAGAAGTAGTTATTGGCAGAGAATTTTGAGCGCATGAATATTTTATAACATGAAGCTGTTGAAGGAAGGGACTCGTTTCCTGTTGTGTTTTCATCCCCAGGGAATATGGGACGCATCTTTTGCAACCCAAAGCCCCCCCTCCTCCCTGCACCCAGCGGTTTTTCAGTACAGAAAGCACACCATGTTTCTGCATTTAGCCATATACAGGTTGACCCTAAATGCGCGTTCGCATGCGCAAAATATCTCGCCTGTTTAGCATACATTACCAAAATCTTCAACTTCTTAGGAGGTGAAATGAAAGATGAAGCTTTTAATTAGCATTGAGTGGCGGTGGCAGAAATGAGTATTGGAATAGAAGTACCGAAATGAAGAAACTTTTTGTATAAACGCCACTGTCGTGAAGGAGATGTGAGGTATAGCAAACAGGAAACTGTCGCTTCATAAAATTTCCCTAAGTTTCGAACGGAGATCTTAATATCTAAGGCAGTTATCATTGGTTATGTTAACTTCTACTATAGTTATTGCTTCTTCACTAAGTAACAATTTATCGGAGAAAGGGAGGTGTTTACCGGAGCAGGGGGGGGGGGGGG
>JAARMF010000975.1:10326-48301 GCA_022844705.1 Toxascaris leonina | reverse complement strand
CAGACAACCCGGAAGCATTATGCAACGGCAAAAACTTTTTTTGGAAGTATGCTCAACGATGGAACTTGATTGATAATTTTTCAAGGGCTAGGGGATGGGAAGGGTGTCTGCTTCTCCCGTTCTCAAGAACTCTAATACGCGCTAATTCTCTATGGTATCTTCGCTCGTCTTGCTTCCGTTTGCGGTCACATTTTTCGGTTAGTTCGCGCAACCTCTTTGTTTGGAAAGGTTGCTCGTTCCTATTCAATTTTTGCCTTTGATTATTTGTTTGATGCGAAGTGCAGAAATGCTTGAGATGGGAAATTCTGTTCATGCGTTTAATGCAGTCTCTATATCATATCTTTGAGCACATCATGACTGTGTGAATTTCTGCATAGCTGTGTCGCTATCTAAGTGGCAAACCGCCGAAATTGCGACTATGAGAATGCTGCCTGAAAATTCTGTGGAATTTTTTGATTGGATTAATGAGTGGATTTTCGGTTTTTGAAGTATTTTGAGGTTCATAAATCAAAACTATCTCCACAATCATTTGATTACGGAAAAAACAATTCTCTGAACAACAATTTATAAAGGCCGTCCGTTTATATACAAATAAATAAATAAACGTCCGTTTCATAGGACAGTGGATTATTAGGCGTTGTTCATTGTTCTCCTCTCTTTTTTTTGCAGCCATCGGGCCTCCGGAGAAGAAAAGACTTTTTTTACACCGTTGGCGGGGAGAAAATTTTGTAAACGAAAGTTGTATCAGAATTTTTGAAAACATTCAATAATTCCATTGAAACCTTACGTTTGCCGTCTGTTGTCATTGTTGCGATGCTTTAGATGACTCTCCAGTCTGGTTGCTGCAATATGTCAATGTATAATATCCACAGTGGATGAACCTGTTCTGTGCATCTTTAAGAGCGCTGTGGTGATTGGTGATTGTCGACTGAACTTATTCGCTCAATTGGGCATCGTCTCTTCCTCTGTTAGGTACTTTTGGGCACTTACGTTTGCTAACGGAAGTTATTAGCTTCCACTTATGTGCTGATTTTCACGACCACACGTTAGATTAAATCAATTTGTCGTCCAACTAACTGGAAAATATTACACAGTCTCTGCCAAAACCTTTGAACGTCGCCCAGTCAGCGGTGCTCTAACGCGATCCAAAACCAGGAAGAACGCACTTCCTTCGTGCTTCTTTGTCCGCCAAAAAATGAAGGTTATTTGACTTTGGGAGTTTTTACATTCTTCTCTTCCCCCCTCCCCCCACACACTTTCGCACCTCGATTTCGAGCATTAATTGAGTAATATAGATTCCCTTAGAGGACAATGTGCTTTCCAGATTATTAAGAAAAACAGGAAACGTTGAAAAGCGTGTACTTTGAATCACGAGCACTGCTGCTAATACTGTGCTTCTCAATGAGCACCTCGTCAAATTCGCTTGATCACTTTGCACCATGTGAGCTACAGGAACGCAATTCCTGCAATGCTTCATAAAACTTTTGCCATTACCTAAGACATCTGACTATAGATAAGCGTCATGGTATTTTACTTTACACTTCTTGTCCTTTTTTGTTTGTCCTCCCAAATCCAACTAAAAAGAAGCAAATTATCTGGCTGTGTTCTTACGAAAATGGAGAAACAGACAGCGATAATGATGAGCTACCTCACATTTCTTAATAAATTTCTTGGTTATTGAGTTGACGCCTCCATTTTGAGTTATCAGAGAGGGACTCTCGTCATGATGACAGGAAACAGCGGAGTTTCATTCTCCACGCAGTTGGCACACACAGATACCACGTTAAATTCAGTCTAATCAAAAAACGTAGTCGCAATTGCAGTGATCATGGAGGCACTGCAAGTTTGGATCACCGAGTTGCCTTTGTCACTTTCCTGTTCACAACGAACTGCTGTGGTTCTGTTGTGAGGGACTCACGAGAGTGCAGCATGATGTTCATTCGAGGCCCCGGAGCTTATAGGTCCTAGGAGATTTCCGTTGGTTCCAAAGCCGTAACGCCTGATCCAGTTAACGGCCAAAGGACTGAGCTGGGACAGAGGAGAATGTGGGGATCATCAAAGGTGTCAGAAAAATCAGAGACCGGAGAAGCTGTCAGGTAACAAATGGGTCGATTCAAAGATTCTGTTTGCTGTGTATTCTAGTGGCTACTGTCGGAATGCTGGGACCGATTACGGTGTTTTTTGTTGTATAAGCTGTCGAGGGTTTGTTTCCCTTAAACTAAAATTAAAAGTGAACATATAAGAGAAAAGAAATTGCAGCGAATAATTGTAGGGATGGATTTTCTTTGCGCGCAGATAACGGTATTGAATGAGTATCGGTAGTGCGGTGTGCAGTGAAAGGGAATGTATGAAAACATTGAGCATGTCCACGTTTTAGCCGTTAGTCACTTAGGTGGAAATATCAGCCATATCGGTAGAACACATCAGTGTGGGTGGCCAATTGGAATTCATTTTATGTTAAAAGAATAAAAAAAATGGAATGAAACGAATAGCAAAGTACTTGAAAGAGGATACGAATTTTAAGGAGGAGAGTATAAAAGCTGAAGGGACAAGATATAAGAGAAGCATTAGAATGTTGCATCAGTGTACCAGGTGTATTTGAGAGTAAGACGCCGCAAGCATTGAACTCCAACCTATTCGCTCATTTGCTTTTTGAAGCGCATGAGCACCATCCAGACGCCCGCAAAAGAAACTTGCGTGCTGCTCGTGATTCCCGCTTATTCATCTGTGCAATTTTCGAGCAGCTTTTGGTTGGTCTTCATGAACACGTGTGAGTAGTGTAAAGGATCGCTCAACTTTAATGTAGTAAGGGAAATGAGCAAACGGAAGGCAAGTTCTTAATAGCCAAGCCTTAAATATTTTTATGCAAATATTGGTCGGTTATGCTTGTGCCTGCATGACGTTAATAAAGAGTCATGGAAAGGTAGAGATGGATATGAAATGGACGGCAAAATGAAGTGAATGTCTTTATGTTGTCCAGAGAGTGAAAGATGGTGCGACAAATTGAGAAATATAAACACGTAGAACGTCGCCATAGTGCGCTCTGCAAATGACTACTGGAAAAGCATTAGGAGCATTTTGAGATGCATGAAAATGTGCACTACAAATTAACAAATCTATATTTTTCAGCTGAAAACAGTTAAGGACATCATTCTGCATGCTTATACGCCTTTTTTTCTTACAGCCTGGACCACAGCACCCCTCCCCGTCATAGGAAAGCAGTCTTAAACGCATTTGCGTTGACGGTGCTCCTTCGGCGTTATGACTTATTATAGCATCGCTAGGCCGGATGGTGACTAAGCCTAATTGCTGCAAATTTTGTGTTGTTTCTCATTAAGCTGATTGTCAGGCATGTGGAATTGCGAAAGCACACGTTTTCACACTTGCAAGTAGATGCCGACTTTCGATATGCTTATTCTTTGTTCTTTTTTTTATATGCCACAAACTCTTTCACACACCAGCAGCCAATCAACTAACGATCACAATAATTGCAGAAGTATGCCAAAGAACTCACAATATTGCGTCTTTACACTCCACTTATCTGAACCAATGTTTTCTCAAGGCAGTAGCAAGAAATAATATGTAAAACAGCAGCTTCATGTTCTAACTGATCCGACCGACAGTGAAAATCTTCTACAGAAGTTTCGCCACTTCGTAACTTGGTCGAAGGGAAATAAAAATCGGGCTAGTGTAAGATTCATGAAAATTTTCAGGCGCTTCAAGTGCCCAAGATTTTCTATTGCAATTGGTGATCATTGTGAATTGTAGGACAAGGTGTCATTCTGTGGTATGTATTACCCTCATAGAAATTTCGTAACACTGACTTAATTGCTTTCCGATTTGAAATTGCTGGAGAAACGTGCAAATAGGCATACCCATTGACACACGCATTCATGCGCACCAAGCGAACGTCAGCATGATGCGCTTCTGAGAAGCAAATAACCAGAATGGTTCATGGAAGAAGGAAGTAATCTGCACCGTTTTTTGCAAATTCCAAAAATATTCAGGCCTATTTTGCGATAGAATTGTTTCGACAGCTCTTTTTTTGAGTTCGTCAATCTGAAAAACACAACCATCTGGAGTTCGAATGGGAAGCGTTATATCAAAATACTTTTGTGCTGGGAGAAAACTCGGACAGCATGTCAAGCCTAAGTGCATTTATATAATGCATGACTTTGGATAAGTATTAGGGTCCTTTATTTGTCCGTCACGGTAGAAAATCTCATTCGGATGTGATGGTCTATTTAAGGCGGACTTCCGCTTTCCTCACAATAAGCAGTATAACACTGTTTTAGAAAGGCTTCCTGCCTTTCTGAAACAGTGTTATACTGCTTATTCGCAATCAGAAACTGTCCTAACCTATCGTCATCAATGCACATAGGTAATAGGATATTTGTTTTTTCTTACCTTTATTTGGATCTGAGTGAATCAAAAAAGTGCCAGTCACTGTGGCATTTGAAGAGAATATGGCAAGAGAAGTCGAGTGGAATACGATTTGGCTTCTGAGTTTGAAGTTGCTTTGCACTCAGGCGGCTAAGCGTGTGATGAACCGTGAAGTCACCCTTGAAATGACTTTTGTTTCAAGCTAAAATAGTTGTTGGCGAAAATGGATGCACGTCTTGATAAGGACCCATCATTGGCGGAGTTTGGCAAAGCCGACTGCGTGACAATAGATACCCTCTCAAATGGCAACACAAATTTATGGATATTGCTCACTTCTTTCATGTTTTATTGGAATGCATCATATTCACAAAGCGATATATTTAATAGCGTCTAGTGCAATTTGAAGGTCTCGAAATCACTCCTTTATTAAAACGAGAAGCTCATATTTTCCCTTTTGCAAAGGAAGAGTCATTTTTCATGCATTCCGAGAATGGTCATCTGTTCAAAGATGCTGTCAAACTTGCAGGAACTTAAACTTCTTATGTGAGGTGGATCTTGGTTCAGGAATTTATTGCCACCTTCTGCCAGCCTAAGCTGCTAGAAACTGAATGCCATTGCGCTGTGTGTATTGTAAACTTTTTAAAGGCACCCTATTTTCGAAGTGATCGCGCCTTCAGTCGATCTTTGGCGGCCTGAAATGGCTGGCATCAATAGGCACAGATTGTGTGGGACGCACTGACTCCCTTCTATTAACGAATACAGCTAGAACTTCTGAAAAGCTTTAGCAGGAATGGAGTTGCGACATTTTGATCACTTCAATTCTCAAAGGACAGATATCAATCGTTACTGAAGAAGACGTTTGAGATCGTTTGAAAAGTCATTAAAAATATTTTTCGTTTCAAAGAGCTACTTTGCATATTTACAGTGTAGAAAGCAGAGCGCGTTTTATTGGAGTGTTTCGCAACATTCTGAGTTTTTGGTTTATGGTAGCCGAATTCCAAATCGTTTTCCAGTTCACACCGAAAATTCTAATTCATGGAGTTTTTATGTGCCTCTCTTATGTATAGATACATTTTTACCAATTTACTTTTTTCGAACCCACAACCACTGCCAGTATAAATTCGTTCTTAGGGCACTGGCATCATTGAAATTAGGTTGTACTGAAAGCAAGGATTATCTCGCCATAATCTGCTGCAAGCTGGAGTTATGAATACTAAGAATAGTGGCGCATCGAACGAAACGAAAAGCTGGAATATCAAGACGTGGCTTTGACTTCTTTAAGTTGGTCGTCGTTTGCAGTGCTCGATGGATCCAACGACAGCATATGTTTCAGCATTTCAATATGGAAACTCTCTGCATTCTGTAATTTCTGCGGCGAGACTACTGAAGCTGCGAACAGGTCAGTTTTTTTCAATGCTACTTGGTCGTTATTTGCGGCCTCATGGTGTTCGCGATATCGCATCATTATTTTCAAAAATGGCAATAAACTATGAGCGTGGCATCAAATAGCTGACTTTGCACGTACGCTGCTTTTTCAGTTGGTGAAAACACACACGTCGTCTGTGGAACATTCCCGTATTGGGACAAACAACATTTTGTGTTCATGATCCTTTGTCCTACATCAACAACGTCATGAAACGGACTCTGTATAGGAAAACGTATTGCAGTCGTAGCAGTTACTGGGTTGCGCCAAAACATATTGTGCAGCAGAAGTTTTGCTACGGTGTACAGTAGTCTTCACGACAAAATAGATAGCTCGAAAAACAAGGCAAAAATGGTTGAAACCATCGGCGAGATCGACAATTAGCGACGTCATAACTGTGGGACGAGCTCTTATATACCATCAGTGGATCCATGCTATGTGAACGTACATCGAAAGAAGGGCAACGGAGGTGAAGTCGTAATTGGAGGATAGTGTAAATGCTGAAACACTATGAGCGTTCCTCCTCCTTTATGTGTTGACTTCTCATTCTTACGCTTGCCAATGCTACTAGTCCGACCCTTGATGCTTCATATCTGCGAGCTACGGATGTCGGAAATGATCAAAATAAAGAGCTTGAGCGATTGTAGGTGCTAGAGATGGATGGGACAGACCTCGGTTGCGGCATATTAAGCAGGTTGCAGGAGTGGGGAATATAGATAGAGCATTTTTTATGCAAATCACTGTGAGTTACAAAGTAGAACGTATTGAGAATGATTTGAAAGATTTGCCATTGTTAAGGCGCAATGACATACCAGTTTTGGCATAAACCATGCACGTTGGTTCTCAGAGTTGTCGTATTACTTACATCTATCAGACAGTACAAGAAGTAGAGAGATGCAGAATATGGATATACTTCTGTTACTGACAGCAGTCAGCGAAATAAGCAAGCCCTGTCATTCCTTAAAACTGATCCTACGGTTCCTATGGCTTACGCAGCACGCACATTTTTCAGTGACAACCCTTCGTTCTCCAAACAATAGACCAAAACGAGATGTATGAGAGAACAGCTGCTTATCGGAACTTTTTGATAACGTAAGCTCATTCGATTACGTGCAGCTTCAATGAGTATAGAGTGAGTCAGAATTTGATATTTTAATTGCTCCGCTTCTCGTCCCACCTAACCACTACTTCGACTTGCAGAAAAAAATTCAGTTGTGGGCTAGCTCGTTGCCCCGCCATATTGTCATCACTAGTCCATTTTGTCCTTCGAAAAAAGCTGGTTCATTGCCAACAGTGATCTCAGCGCTGGTCTCAGTTTAAGTGCACGCTCGCACAACCTCAAGTGCTGCAAAATTTCATCCGTTGATCAACGGCTACTAAAAAATTAAACACTAGCAAGTGTTTTCCCTGACTGTAGCAAGTGTTTTCCCTGATAAATTACTCCAGAGCAACGAATCGAAAAAAAACTTACACTCCAGAAATGAGTGGATTCCACTGTGAGTGCCGGCGAAGATTTTCGAATGGCCGTAAAGCGGCGATGTGCTTTCAGTTAAGAGTAAAACGGCACTCAGTCATAAAAAATAATTGCGAAGAAGAGAGTTTTGTGCAATTCGTGAACAGCTGCATAAGTTCAAATTGAAAACAACAAAAAGAAAGAGCATTACAAATGCATAAATTTCAAACGGTCAGATCGAGCTTTTGTACAATATTTACTGCCCAAAAACCAGCAGGGTATTTGCAAATCAAATGCACGTAAATGATGCGACCTTTAAACCCTTCTGTCTTTCATCCCAACTGAGCGCTGGAAGGCACAAAAATTGTTCTTTGTCGAAGAAATGAACAAAAGTTAAGGGGAATCGGATGGACGCTAGGTGCGGAATTGATAAGTGCTTCAAAGGCTGCTGTGGAGTTCGAGAATACTACCCTTCCTTGTGCGTGAAAGCCTATAATTTCTTGGTAATAGTTCTATACTTACATACCTCACTGATATGCTTTTATTCTCGTCTCTGTAAACGGAAAGGACCGAGCGATCCTGAAGCTAGCAGCATATGGCAAGCATGTTTTCAGAGAAACAAAGCATATGAGGCATGTGACACCAATTGTACGGCATAAGGTGTTGAACTCTGCGTTATCGGTTGTCCTCTGGTGACAGCACATGACATTTTGGACAGTCGAACACTATAAACAGTTTGACGAAGCTTTCACTCGGCACACTGGTGGTTATGCAGGAAGCACAGAGATCCTGCGATGGATTCACCAGTACTGTTTCATGAGCAAGTGATGGATGCAAATGCGATCAACTTGCACGTAACCGAAAATCCTTTTTTTTCGGGAATGCGTTGACGTCAGGGTAGATAAGCTGAAAAAGTGAGACCTGCACATTTTTATTAATTTAGCGTAATTGACGAAAAGAGCATCCTCGCCATCTCGGTATCAATTGCTGTTTTTATTATTATAAGCCTAAGAAATTTCTCTTGTATGCAGCGCTAATAAACAATTTTCGTTACGATTGCAGCAGGATAAGAAATTGGCGCAAAGTGAGCATTCTGCGCTCTATGAGGATAAATTTTTTTGTAATTTTTTCGTTTTATATTCGTACGTCAGAGATTATGTCCCTTTCAGAGCACCTGCTCGTTCTTTTCCAATCATTCGTCACGAAATAGCCTGCCCTCCCATCCATATCGACAGCCTATGATTTCGAAGCCCTAGCCTTCAAAACTGCTTATGAATGCTTCTCTAACCGTGACTTTTGGGATGTTTGCTTCTTCTCACAAAAACCTTCAAACGAAAACTTTCGCAGTTCGACTTGTACGGCAGATATGCAAACGACAATAAAATCAACCCGAATATTCGAACGTTTATAGTTTCCAAATCCGTCCTCGCAGAAGGTATCGATATAAACCTCGAAATAATGTTTCCTTCATGTTGTCCCATTGTGCTTTCTTTAATAGTACCACGTGTTCAACCTCGGTATCGATGGAATGAGATCTTTAGTTTTAGATTGCTTTTGAAAAAGCATTTGTTTTTCGATAAACAACACAGACCCCAAAAATGAGTTGGACCATGTTTTTGGAGCTTACCTATGCTACCAGCGTCATGTGCCAAAGGTACAGGCTACAAGCGCCAAAATATCTCATGTGCAAAACTGACGGTGCTAGGCGTCCCAGTTCTAAAGATTCTTGACGCCGAAATACAACAAACATCATGTGCGGTAAAGCGCCGCTATGTGCTGTACGGAATAAATGTACTGCGATTAAGAGCAGCAACAAGTGACTTGACTTAAAAAAACAGCTCCTCGACTGGGCTTATTGTTTTCAGACGAAGTAACTTTAATTAGTGCTATTGTGAGAGATTTACCTTTTTTTTTTCAACATTTTGCCCATTCCACAACAAAAAGTTTTCAACCCCATTTTGCAACATCGCTAAATGCACAACACCTATCGGATAGTGTGGCAGCAGTCTGTGTTGATGTGGCACTAATGTGTATTTGATGAACAAATAATGAAGCGGGATGTGACCGCAAATTCAGTTTCGTCGAAAGTGATCAGCGTAACAGCGCCTTAAATGAAACAAATCTTTTCTTAGCAAATAAGACGTTGTCCTGACAAAAGAGCAGCATTCCGAGGGATAGAATCAATGGATATCAGCAAAAATTAATATCAGCGAAAATTCCTCACGCCGGAAGATTTCGTACCAATCTCGATCTAGGAAAGAAATAAATTTCGCGCTGAGATTTGATAAATTATGCTTTTTTAGACCGACTTGATAAAATCTTTGAAATGTTCCAGCGAAAAACAAAGGTAGTATGTGGATGCGGTTTGCTATACAATGGAGAGATAGGAAGGGGGAGGGAGAAGTGGAACTTATAAGATTGATAGAATAGCCCCATTCGTAGCTTAACAAGAGTCTGTCCACCTATATTTGTGGATCTTCACCCACAGAACTTCCAAAATCCTAAAAAGTTGCTAGTACCATTGAGACCTGTGGCCGGTAATAGGCCTCAAATTCTTACTCATTTTAGCAACAACAACGAAGGAGGAGAAGCAGCAGGTAATCAGCCCGTTCTCACCAGAGGCGCGAGTTCCACTTCCTTGCGAGCTCAACGAACAGTAAGATTTCTAAGAAATTAAATTCTCCAGTGACTTATCGCAGTCGGTTGAAAAGTGAAAAGCTGTGGCAAAAGAAAGCCACTTCGAATAGAAGAGAACTGAATCTGAGCGTTTATTTCACCAATGGATCATTGACATTCGCGAATATCAACAGACATACAACCCAGTGGCACAGTATATGCACATAGAAAACACATCTACGACAAGAATATTTCTTGGAGATTAGTAGGCAAACATTTGCGGTATGTAGAACAAACGACCTGTGCACTCTGTAGTCGTCAGATTGCGGTTTGAAAGCATTTCAGGTATTCACAATTTTTCTTAGCATATATTTGTGTAGCGTTCGTTCCACGTGTGAACAGGATGTAAAAAATGTGTCATGCTCATACTAATCCAAGTAGTAGGTCATTGAGACATGAGCACTTGTTTCTCAACTTTCGTGTTGTCTAGCAGAATTTGTAATTCATACTAAAAACGCCCATTTACACATTTGGAGATTGCCTAATTTTCTCAAAATATGTGCTCTTGTCATGCCACTGTTTATCATTTTGACTACCTCTTTCATCGTCGCGTCGCCTCTTCTACCTGACTGCCTGCGATTTTGAGCAACTCAGTTGGTCATTTTTGCACTGGCATGCTTGCTACACTTCAACCGTACTCTTATACACGCGCGACTTCAATCACTAACTGTTTGCATTATGGCTGATGCCCAGTATCACTACAGCTTGATCCACGAAGCGCTCAAGCAGCACATTATCTGAAGAAGGGGCCTTTGATAGTAAGTATGAGTTAAGACATTTTAGAGCATAACTGACCCTCGTGATTAAAAAAGGAATGTTGTGAACGAAGTTTCGATTTGTAGGAATGGGATTTCCCTGACGAATATGAGACAGTGTCCTAAATAAGGAGAATTCAAATGCGGGTTATAACTTTACTGCCCCCTCCTTGTTCTGAATACAAATTGTTGTGCTCATAAACTAGTAATTGATTTTTGCAGGCAAATAGACTAGCAGTTCCCTTCCTTTCACTTGAATGGACGTTATACATCCTCAATTCCATTGCAGTAATTTCGGCACATCCGTTTGGAAACGAAATGAGCGTGAGCGCTACCGCGTACGATGCGTTAACGATGGATATGAACGACTCCGCGATCACTTGCCACTGAATGAGAAGTGACTTCTTCTTAGCCAACGCTTTATTTAGCTACAGTTGTCAAGGTCATCTCACAGTAGTTCCGTTGCAGTTGACCGCTTACCATAGTCATTCAGAAAACTGTTCTTCGTGATAAGCCCTGACAAAAGCGTCTTGGGACAGACGAACTCTACTTTCGCTTCTCATTCAAGCTGACACCGAGAGATATCACGTGGTAATGCAAGCGATCACAAAGTCGACGCATTCGAAGCTTTCAACGAATGAAGTTCTTTTAATGAATTAGGACACAAAGCGTCCATTGGTGTGAATAAATGAACTCGTGAATCTCAAAAATTAGTGCGCTGATTTGCCAAATTTAGTTTGAGTGAGTAATGTGGAAAAATCAGCTATATTGCGTCAATAAAACTACACTGCAGTAGGATAAGCTACGTTAGCTGCAATTATGCGCCAAGGTTCTCGTCGGAGATCCGAACAAAAACTGTTGCTTCGACTGTTTTTTACATGTGAAAGAATTTGTCCCGGTTTTTTTTATGTAATCTTCATGATTTTAGTTTGAAGCAATGATGTGCTTTTGCAGATTAGCCAAGATGGCATGACCCACAGCATTTTAGTGTGGCTGCATCTATGACTTACTAAAACCATCTTTGAACTCCATATAACTTTCCGACTAGATTTCTCAAAAAAAAAAGAAAAAAAGAATCCTTTCAATCCAAGCCGACGCTCCTCTTGCGTAACTTCGGCATCCAAACGCGCTTTTCATTATACCGTTGCAACATGTAGCTCTACAATTTCTTCATATGCGAAGGAAGAAATTGTCCATCTTCACAGAAGTGGTCTAAATTCCATGCTGTAACGGCTGTCATGAAAGCCGCGGAAGTTCTTTTATCCAAAACTTGCCTATATGAATGCATGATGCCAGATAAAGACGCTCAGATTTCTGTCAGATTTTAACACTTACTCTCTAATTTGTGGAACTTGGCACTAATAAATGAGTGAAGACTATGACGTGGGTGGTACCATTCGGAGCCTCTGCCTTAGTTAGTAAAATGTGACAACTATCGGCTTTCCCACTTGAAGCAGCATCACCAGAATCGACAGAGATTCGGAAAACCAAATTGCAACTTACCTCTTAATTTCGGCAGTTGCGGCCTCCACATCTCAAATCTTGAACCGAGACTGCGGCATCGAGTAACAAGAGTGTCGGAACTTTCAATACTTTGTAAAAAGGATAATATGAAGTCTCTTTACCAGTTTGGTAGACGGTCAGCATTGCCATCCGCTAGTTAAGCTAAAGCCTTAAGCTGTGGACTGTACACCTACCTAGTAGTGATGAAATCCATGAAAGCTGTTACTGCCAGCAATCGTTCGAGGCGAATGCACTGCCATTCAGTGCTATAATGTGTGCTTAATCGAGCAAACAATTAAGTGCCGCTTATGCCGCTCTCGCATGTCCATGAAAGCGATTGCCCACGGTGAAAGCAACGCGTCTAATGTTTTCTCCAAGACGTCAGATCAGTAATGCACATCGTATCTTCCTCAGCTATTCAGCAGCGAAGTTTAATAGCAACCTGAACATTTCCCGGTCAGTCCGTAAGTCAATGCTGTAAAACCCTTCCTTTAATATGTTCCCGTGGAACAAAAGTGCTCATCATTTCCGCGCCTGAAAACGCGAAAATGCAAAAATTTTTGGCGATTTAAATAGCCCTTCAGCTCTTCAGAATGATATCGCGCGGCAGAGGCAAGAAGAATTCCCCCCGCTAGCACGTTATAGGAAAGCATCATATTCCACAAAAACCGACATAAAGGCAACTTAGAGCTGGACAGTCTATCACGGAAAGCACAATTCTGTGACTGCGATATGGTCGACATGTACATGGTTGGAAACCCTAAGCTGCAAAATCTACCGGCGATTTGGTCGTGGAACGGCGAGGGAAAGCCTTTTTCCTCTCGTACAGGTTCAAGAAAGCAAGTTGCTCGAGGCTACAATGCTAATAAACCCAAACCTGGGAAATTTGCTGACAGTCCGAACATTTCTGATTCGGATCACGTGGCGTGACAAATATCGTATTTCCCACGATATGGTTTTATGCGAACATCGTATCTGGCACCTCCTTGTTTTAAGGTGCGATAACACCTCGAGATGAAGTGTTGTAACGGAAAGCTGGAACCCCAAAAGTTTCTCCTCGAATTCCATCATCTACAATGAAAATTTTGAAAAATAGTCTGCATTTTCGGAAATTGCAATATCCTCTGATAGAATGAAGTTCTATTTTTGGTTTTAAGGGCCGAGATGGGGCGGCGGTATATTTCGACTGCCAACGTAATCAAAAAAAGAAGACCGAAACCAGTTCCAACTCCATAACTGCAGCATAATTTTATTATTTCCCAACCGATTTTGACAAATTATACCTCTGAAGATACCATATTCGGGTACACACCTACATCACATCGCAAGATGTCTTCTGATGATACTGGTTTCCTGATTTCAGAACCTCCCAGATGTTCAAAAACCTGAATAAAAACTCAAAATCGATTAAATCAAGCGACGAAGCAAGTTTATGACTCCGCAAGCAACATTCTGACCAATTATAAAACCAACTTCGGAAAGTATGTTAGGTAGATGAAGTAGGGCTTTCGTTCATCCTAATCACATAGCACCCTAGCTCGTGTTTGGTACAAAGATTCCAATGTCCCATTATCCCGTTACTTCTATTGTAACGTCACAGGCGTCAAAAAAGCTAGCCTTTAAGACGGGAAGAGGACTTGCTCGCGAACTCAAATAGCACTATTTTTGGAGTCGTCCCTCGGACAAAATTTCGAGCGTCACGATTATACGTAGCGAATTGCTTTGCAAGCAATACACCTCACACTCAGTCTTTTAGGGCATAGGTTGAATATTCTCACCAGCGTTGTCCGCAGTAGCCCTTATTTAAAAGGGACCGGATAACTCTTCGGATCAGCTTAGAAGCTTACCATCGAGCTCTTATGCAGAAATGGACGGACTATTTCCTTTCTAGCACTCGACCACATATTGGCTGCTAATCTTGCGCCTAAGCGCATGCCGCTTACTCCTTTTTTTGATAACTAATTACTATTACCTTCTCTGACCAACTATGACAAGCATAACAAAAGCGCAGTGAATAACTATCCAAATTCTATATACGATAACCTCCATTGATATATTAAATGGACAACAACCTTGCTGCACGTTTGGAAAAACAATGAATTTTGAATGTATTCCGAGCTTGGGATTTTGGTAGTACAGTTGGTCATAATAAATGCTGTCATGCGACTATTGCAGTCTCGATCCAACGCTGGTAATTCCCTACGTCGTCTCACGCATCTTTCGCAGTCACAAAATATACAGAATGGCGATTCTTTGCATGGACAAAATAAATATAGTTTACGCTGCAGCAATAGACTGCGCCTAATTCGCTTTTATGCGACATATTTAACAAAATGAGTTATTAGTTGAAGAGTTGTGCAAGTAGGAGCAGTAACCATCCTACCTTTTTCAGCATTCATCACATCCGAAATTTTTCTTTTTTTTTTCTTTTTGTTTTTTGTTTTTTTTTTGAGTAACAGGCCTCCAAACTCGTACTTTGAAGGTGGCTCATGCATTTCGCTAGGCCCGAACGCATGTAGAACAATGTCTAATTCATCGGTAGGAAGGAGACTTATACTTGTAAATAAAAACACCTTCGGAACGGCGAAAAGCAAAGACCAAGAGAAAAGACTGAAGTTTGAAAACTGAAATCGGTGAACAGTCTAGAAAACCCAACATTTCTTCCTTTCTATCACAGAATTTAAAAATGAAGGACGAGAGCTTTCCGAAGACTCAAAAAGTGAAAACGAAAACTCAAGAAGCAAAAATCCTTGACGCCGCCATTATTTGAAACCACGTCTCGACCACCAAGGACATTCTTCGTACAATAAATAGGCGATTCCTCATGCCCCGTACAACTAACCACCTTCACGAGAGGTTTTTTTTGTTTCTAAAGCAAATTATAGAAGTTCCTATTGCAGTGACCGGCGGATCAGCAAAGTAGACACACTTCGACTCGCTATCCGATACATCCGTCACCTTGAAGCCGTTCTCTGTAATGATGATCATTGGACGGAGTGTGACTGCTTCGATACGTTCAAAACGGAAAGTGAAGACAGTGCCGAAAGGAGTCAAAAAATGAGGGGAAAAAAACGACATTACGACGAGTGAAACGTGGAAGAAGATATTTGTTTGGAAAGTGTCTCTCAGTGGATCATTTCACACCTTGAGCCTATTGATGTTCTTCACGTATCTTCGCAACGCACCGTCTCGTAGCAAAGGTGTACCTCATAGCACACTTCATCGGAATTCGGGCTTTCCGTTGCTCACCATTTTGTACAGACCGAGGGAACCTTTAGGAAGTTCAGTTCGAATCCTCCTTTTCAAGTCGTCTTTTCATAACTTCCTAATAATTATTCACGAGTGAATTGCCACGCGTTCATCGATGACCTTTGTAGACATTTACGATTCAAACATTAGGTGTATTTGCTTAGCCAGGCAAAAATGTAACCGCTCTACTTCGTTTTCACCTTCTTTTTGTCGGTCTTTCTCATCCCACTAAAGAACCTGTTTTGGCTCATTTTTATGATGTGGGCTGCAACCGCCTATCATTGGTATGTGCAACAGACTGTACATCTCTATGAACCAGTACGTTGGAAGAAAGAATTATTGGGGGTTGACAGCGACATTTCTGCGTTGTCGTTATTTGAGCATACTTTTTACAACAGTCTGGCAGAATTGACATGGTTATACAGCAAGCAATCAGTTAAAAGGACTCACATAAACGGAGTGTGTTCTTGGTCATTGAAAAAAGGAAAGATTACTGCTCATTCCAAGTTGACGCTCACAGTTACAAACAACTTATCGAGTGAAAAATCCATCTGAGTGACGTTGCTTTGGCTATTTCCAAATACTGTGCTATCAGGAAACTAGATCGGGTACAACCTGAAGCACTAGTAGTCAACCACTATTGAAATGTACGACTCGAAGGAATTGGAGTTTGTTTAATGTTTATAGTTGATATTTTGCAATGTTGTCAATTAACCTAAATTTTTGCACTATTGGCAGTTGTTTTCCAGGTGATTATATTTCCTTTAATGCCAGCTTCATAATGTTTCATCCTTAGAACACAAGCAGAGTATATGAGTGCAAAAACTCAGCCTATGAACTCCATAACCAGGAAAGGTATTGGCTAGGATCGCACTCAATGGATGCAGTCAGTGCGAAGTCTGAATATTTTGTTACGATCCCAGATGCGCACTACTATAAATGTCATGATGTGCTCTTACTTCTGCTTGGTTTGTTTAATTTGCTCGCTGTCTCTAGTCAATGCGCTGATGCTTTCAATATGAAACGAGTAAACTGCTCCGAACGCATTCCTATGTTTGTCGATATATTCATAAGCCAATAAAGAAACTATTTTCTGATCGTGCCTCTTAACGTAAATTTACAACCGAACCGTACGCTGTTCAGCTAGAGCACAGCACTATAAATAAAAACACATTTATTCTATTCGTTTTATTTTATCTGTGAACAGCGCATGACAAAAACAAGAAACGTCGCCACTGTAATGGGGAAAGTCGAATACCGAATCCGTGATGTCAGAATCAAAAACATAACGAATATTATTCTACACTGCACTGCATCATCTTATATACTTCTCAAGAATGTCCACTGTCATATTGCAATCCACGATACATTCTGAATCCAGCAAAATTCACATGTGGATGAGGTGAACTTTGTGAATTGTGGGTTTCAAGACTAGTCTATTGATTCCTAATTCAACGGCTTAATTGTTTGCTGACGCATACAGCCGCTGAACCAGCTCAGCCTATTTCATATCGAACAAAGAGAGACAGATTACCACTGCTATAATGTACTCACCTCAAACCATGTGTTGGACATGCTGCGCCGGTGATAATGCGCCACATGAAACGTGCCAAGTGCAAAGCTGAGCTGAACGTTGGAGTATTTTAATGCTCATCGATCCAACCAACAGCAAGATGGGTCATCAATGCTGCTAACGGGAACGAAATAAGTCAAGAAATTTGCTCGCCACCTTACGGACTTCAATCGAAGAAATGCACAGCGCTATGTCACGCTCGGTCTGTCGGTCCACTATTTCAGCGAGCATCGAATTAGCTTCCATTGCCGTACCTCCTTGTTTGCCCGCGGGATACAGCGGTTCCACAAGATAGAATACGCAACAAATCTGTCACACACCGAATGGCAGGCAATATTCCAAGGAAGCTTACTGTATCAGAAGCCTTTGAAAACCGACCAATATATGAGGACAGCACAGCTGATATGAATAAGCGGACGTTCGGAAAGGAGTGGTACCTGGAACGCCAGAGCCCACTAACGTTGGGTACTTCGAAAGTTTCGTGCGGTCTTGTCCGCACATTGGTTTATTGGACTATGGACTGCTCAGAATATTTCTGAGGTTAGCTAATGAACAAGAAACTTCCGTGTGAATGGAAGTGAACCCATTTTCTCGAAACTTCGAAATCAAAGTTTCTTCTATTGTTTTCGATGGTCACTGCTCGGAACCGGCATCGGGTAGCTCCACCTTAAATAGCTAGTGCACCAGAATACGTAGCATGTTTTCTCTCGCTTATAGTTTGCAAAACGGAGAGGAGGATTATGCTCGTTGAGAGACGAAAAGAATCACTCTCCTTCCCAGTCTCAAGAGCAGCTACAGTTCCCACCTCCTCCTCCCCCTCCGCACACTTCGTCCCCTCTCATCAGTTCCCATTTGTACACTATGAAGCTCTTAGTTTTCATATTACTGTATTTTTGTTCCCGAGATGCTTGCAGAGCGTCCACCGCACATTTATTAAGTCAATATCTCACAGCTTCCATTATATTTTGACAATTTGATTCTTCATCGTCTTTACACTGACGGCCAGTGACAGCAAGCCGTAAACGCTGCAGCATATGCTCATTTAAAAAAAGTGAACACACTTCCTTTTGACACTCATCTTGGTGCGTCAAAACATGTCATTTGAACGGACTGGCCATTACTAGCGATGCCATCGAAAACTTGGGCAGCAACAAATTAAAGACATCGAACAACAAGTGCTATCCACATCAAATAGCAACAGTAATAACAAAAACGATGACGCACATTCAGACTTCAGAGTGAGCAACGATTGCAATGATGTGATACACGACCACAAACGACAATTCAAGGAGCTAACAACAATTTCTCGTTTCAGAACCCGAATTACACACTTTACACACACTCTCCCGCTGGCATACTAACAGCCGATCCAGAAATCTCATACATGCACTATCCGTGCAGCGAAATTGGAAAATATACCTAAATGCGTTTTCCAAGCATGACCCTTCCTAACATCACGATAGGAAACTAAAAGGCAGCACATTTTGTTTCCAAAAAGATAACCCAAAGAATCACACAGCAGCATAAATGACGTACGTTTGGGCAAAACTGCTCATTTGAAGGTGATCTTCTCTCGAGGAAGGTGGCCAATATCACCCAATGTACGTAAGGAAACATGCCCGTCCGGACGAATTACGAGCCATGTTATCGAGCAGTTCCCGAGCGACATACGCAACCATCCTTCAGCAGGGAACTGCAGCGCTCTAAACAAATCTCAACCAGAGCACATCGGCATCTTGATTGTATGCACCACCAATTCAACGCTCAGCTACACAGTTCTTTTTCATACGTTATGCAAGGTTCGTCTGCTGCGCCTATACGAAATTTGTCTCTCTTCCCACTCGCCATCTAATGGGTCTGCGCATGGCCCTAACTACACAACAAACCCTCACTTATGAACCTAACCCAGGACGAAGAAGTGTCAGAAATGTGGTACTACAGATAATCTAAGCATTTCATAAACAACCGACTACACCAGCCACAAAGTGCAGGCAGTCGTGCAAGTTGCGCGGAGTTCTTCAAGGTGGCCAGCTACCTAGCAATGACAATTCAAAAGTCAAATGCAAATCGTCATCTTAAGTCTTAATTGGTTATACCGGCACACTAGTGTTAAGTGCAGTAATCCAATTTCTTTCGTATTTCAGACATGTTTGTTTACCATGGTGACGAGAAACTTTAACAAATTTACACCCATTCTTTTACCCAAGAAGACGAGCGTAGATGGAGTTGCCTTTTGATGTAGCCATCAGAGTACAGAACTTGAGTTCTTCTATGCCTAGCGCAGATGCGTGGACTTTACGGGTATGTTTTACATGTAGAAGCAAAATCTACGACAGAGTACTCTACTAGTGAGCAAAACGATGGAGAAAGTCTACCTATGCGTGAATGAGAAAGCATTTAAAAACTCATCTACAATTAAGATAACGATCTTATGCCGCCCCTCTTGCATACAGTAAGCGTGTTTCAAGCGATTAGAGAATCTTGGTCCTCTTCCAAAGTTATGACCATATTCGACTGAGAACATTTTGAAGGAGTTATCAGGGAGGATTTTCAACGCCTTGTGAATGGTGGCTAATAAACAGTAGCAAAGTATCACGATGAAGAAGTGTGCAAACCTCCTCAGTTGCACCTATCAGTTCTGTGCTGACTCCATCAAAGCTAAAAACCATCCAACGGAATGTTGCAAATGATCGTTAACTTCTATGTCAAAAATACTGCAGCGATCGAAATGGGATGGTAGATGCGTATATGTTAAAAGTTTATGCTCGGGACGTCATCCTTCCTCAAATCAAAAAGATAATGCCATTATGAATAATTCAGACGCCCTACGTTTTCAGGCTTCCCCAAAAATAAGTTAGGACATCTCCCTCAAATCTTCGTACCTGGCTGGCTGCGTCCTCGACAAAAAAAATTTCGCAACAGCACTTATTTCCGTCATCTAATTGCCTAATCAACCGCCCACAGTTCCCGCTTTCCAGGTGCCCTTATAACCAGAATCGCATCAGAGGCAACTACGTGCACGCAGCCAGTAGTCATCGTTTCTAACTCCATCAAACTGCAAAACATAGGAAACCAACAAGCAGAAACCGTCACCGTACATCGAAACATGAAATTCAAAAAACTCAACTGAACTACTCACCCTGCACCTCCAAATGCTTCTTTGCTGAGAAGTCAATAAGAGGCCTACCTGCACACGAAATAGCGGATGACGTTCCCATGACAGACAAAAATTTCGTAGGTGTCCTGCTTCTGTTTCGGACTCGCTCTGTGGATGTATTTCCGAAAAGCAGCCTCAATCCGTGAGCCCTCCGCGAAGAATTTCAAAGAAAAAGCACAATTAGTCAATATCAAACAGAGCAATAGCAAGCGAAACAGCCCAAATTCTAGTGGGTTTTAATCAAAGCAGACAGAATCCTAAGAAATGGAATAACATCAATCATTTCTCGAAACATCTAGAATCTGGATAACTCCTCACCGAAAATTTGTCTCTGTGGATGTACGTAGTCGCTGATTAACGGACAACTACTCTAACCATAACTTATGATTACTTTACAGACAAACTGGCTGTATGCCTGCCTCCCATCGTAACCATCATAATTAATTTGAATGAAAGTTGGTCTGAGCAGACAGAATCCCAGGAAACAGAATGAAACGAAAATGATAGGCCAATCGCGAAAAATGAAGTAAATGAATGGCAGCCATCGATCAATAATTACAAACGTGTATTATAAAACAGAATTGTAATTCTATCATCGTTTGATTAAATAACTTCATTTTCGATTTATAGGTCAAAGTAAAGCGAAAACTGGCAATGAAACGGCTCGAATGTCCCCACAGCAATGTGAAACCGGCAATAAAATTTTCAAAGGTGAAGGATTTCCCTTCACAACGTCTGACAAAATTCCAATTCCATTTCTATGCGGCCGCAAGTGCTCACCATTCATCACATCAAAAGAGTAGCTGCCAAAGATGGAAACGTTACAACAGGCGAGGTTTGTGAATAAAAAATAAAAAAAAGCTTTTGAAAGTGTCTTCCTCGATGAGAAGGGGGAAAATCTCATCATCCTTCTACTTTCAATTGGTAGAATCAAATTCAAGTAGATTAAGATTATTTGACACTGAAAAAGAAGTACTCATAAAAACTACTTGAGAAAGCACTTTCCTCGGAGTCTAGCAAGCAGAAAATGTCCTCATCCTTCTTCATAACGACGTTTCTGTGATTTCAGTTGGAGGATACACGGACAACGATGACAGTTATCGTGTATTCATTCATGGCGTTCTACCTTTTTCAGGCAAAACAACAAGAGGGATTTGTTGAAAAGTACCATGAGAGGCGACTCTGAAGCAATTTGGGAAAAGCGCAACTGCAGAAAGCAAGCTCACTTTTTGTTTGGGCCTCCAGTCCGTGATCGGCGGCTCCGGTGGATACGGAGCCCCCTCTTCAAGGATTGAATCGACTCTCGTTGGCAACGGGGCCAATTCGTTAAGTATTAGATGTGCCGTTTCAGAAGCGCGTTGCATTGATGACATAATCAAGACGTCAAATTTTTGGCCGCTCTGCGCTAAGCGCTTACCCAATAGGATCGCTTGCTCTCGCCCTAAAAGCGCAAACACCTGTCACGGCTAGCGCCATCGGGAAGCCAAAACTGGTTAAACGAAAGGCAGGAAGAAAACCACATCTACCCTTGCTTCTTAGGACCACTTTAACCACGAAAACTCTAAACGGAAAAGGGTAGGAAAGAAGCAGTATGATAACGCAGTTATGTGCATAATATGAAACCGACGACAGCCTACAATTCACAGTCGCCATTCAGCCCTACTGAGACACAGACATCAATCACATTGCGAACCTTTCCATATATGCCTTACAAATCCTAACGTTCAAATAACGTTTAGACGATAAAGGTGTAAAATGAAAAGCTCATTTTTTGAACAGATTTCCGAGATCGGCTGGGCGGTTCGGGTGGATAGGGGGAGCCCTCATCGAGTATCGAGTCGACGAGTTTCCTTGGAATTGGCGCCATCTTTGACAGCATTAACTCGGCCGTTTCAATGGCGCGTTGCATTGAGGACGTCACCACAGCGTCAAATTTAAGGTCGCTTTCCACTAAACGTTTACCAAGTAGAAGTGCCTGCTCCCGTCCTAAAAGCAGCGCATTCTTCTCATGGGTTATGACAGAGGGAGCAGAAACCCATTCAAAATTTGTAACATCGCTTTAATGACTTGCTTCGGTGAACGCAGCTCTCTCCGTTAGCTATCAGAGACTGCATGTTGGCTTTACTTCGTTAGTCATCACGAACAACAGCCATCTCCCAGTGAAGGATTTAAGCACGCGCAGCGTCATGCTGCGCTACAGCTCCTCTAGGAACTCCAGGTGGGAAGACTACTGAACGTGGATCGTGCGCGCTGATAGACTCTTACCATATTCTTACCCTCACCCACAAAACAGCAAATGCAAACCGGACTAGGCCACATGAACTTGTGAGGATGTCAATGCTTCCTAAGTAGGTTTATACAGCCAGTTGCATTCTACAAATAACAAAACCAACAAAACTTGCCCCTTCTCGAGAACAGGTATAGCTGTTCTCTGCGTTCTCTCAATGGATTTTTCGCTGCGATCTCCGGCTTGTTTGCGAAAATGCTGCGATAAACAGCACAACAATAATTTCTTCTACTCAATACTTACTGTTCAATCTGTGTTACGAGCCGGGAATTCCATGGCCATCGCAGAGAACCGCACCTACTGAAAGAAAGGCGAGCAAGCGAGTCAACGCTTTGTTCGGTAGTGCAAGCAAAAACAACAATATTTCGAGGCAACGCGAGTGATGTTTAAGTTTTCCGCTACTGAAAGTTACAGTCCTCACGACATGGCGAACCAAGTGAACCGAAGTTTTCTAAAATTTAATGCGTGAATTTGGCTGAGAGGGGGACGAGAAGTGTGAGGGAGGGATAAGTGATGGTGAGAGAGGCGATAGTCATATATGACCTCAGCAACATTTGTTTCTTGCCGTCCTTCATGTGACCATTCTGCGCCTGTCTTCTGAGTGCAGGAATTTTACCAAGACCTAGGACAAGGAGTCCGGAGTCCGCCTATGCAATTTGTTGACCTTTCCACGCAGTTCGTTTGGTCCATCGTTACGCCCCATCTATTTCCGCCTAATTTGCCTGCACAGAAGCGAACGACAACAACAGTACTTCTATGAGCGTCACCAAAAAAGAAAAAAGGTGCTCTTTTGAGGACCAAACTATACTGAAATAATTCGAAATACTGTATGAAGCACTAAGACAATAGAGAGACCACAACAAAAACCCAACCGAAGAAAAACATAGTCATTACCAGGCTCTACCTACGGACTTGTTCTCATGATCGAGTGGGAAAACAACCGCGAAAGTTATTTGAAAGGTACGAGAATCAGGAAAAAAGCTCGGCAACGGAATGAACAGTAAAAATAATGCTTTGATGTTTTGTCACAATAGCAAGCAAAATCAAATCGTGAGGCGTGTAAGGGGCGAAGGGCATCGAATGTTAATTGTACAAGTGGGAAAGTTACCATACAGCGTAAGGAAAGATGTTTGTGTTAAAAACTGAAAATTTCCCTTTGTATTTGGAATATAGACTTTGCTATGCACACATTCAAATCCTTAGTGCCTTCATCCAGATTGTTTACTAGCGTTCGGCACCACACTAAAGTAACGTATCATAGATGCTATCGAACCATACGAGTTCCGAGCTATGGTCGAAGGGATCGAAGATTTTGTAAACCATGCTGACACTATCAATGCATCAATATTTACGCAAATGCGCGAAGTTTTGTGAATGAAAATATATCTGGACGGACCAAGACGATTTCCGAACAAATACCATAGAAACACAGCCCCACTAATGCCAGAAAATAGCTGCAAGATCCCGGTTCTTTCACATTACACAGAACGGCTGCCCGCAGGCAATTTATGATGGTAACTCATCGGAATGTACCACACGATTTTCTTTGCACGAACTGACGATGATATGTTGCTTCTTTCTAAGATCTTGGTTCGTGAAACGGTGCCAAGAATCATAAATTCCGAGGTATATTACGACCATTTCGCTGGCCACGACTTTTCTGTCAGAACCCCGTTGGACTGTGCGGCAATCAACGACAATCAAGATGAACCACAACTGATTTTTACTACAAGCACCCCCCTAAAGATGCCGATCCTGGCGACTCGTAGCGTCGTGGATGCCGATGAAGGCAGTGAGGCTTATGAAGCATGTTTCAGGTCATGACGTAACATGATATTAAGCTGCGCTCAAAAAACGAGGAACATATAAGCTCAAGAAGCATTTCCGCAACATCATTTATTGACACAGCGATTAAAATAACGCAAAGAAAAGTTAACTACGGCCGCTGATGACTCCTTAGCAATCATTATGAAAAGGCGCCTCTACCCATCGATTTAAAGAATCCTATATAAAACTGCCGAAAAGTGCTAGAAGCACAGTGTGAGTAACACCCCTACCCCCCCCCCCCCCCTACTCCCTCTCTTCAGGCTCTTTTTATTAAACGGCCCCGCCTCTGTATATCTTTTGATCGCAGTATTAAAATTTTCCAAGAAATCTTTCACAAGAAAGCTTGACGAACAGAACTAGCATTCAAGCTGTCGAATGCGCTCCTACCTTCTGTGGCAAAAGCTCTCAAATAAGCACCACTTCACAGCTGCATACTGATGTGCAAAAAGAGCATCTTCTTTATGCCTACCGGCTCAGGTACGTACAACACCAGCATATTACAGAACTGCACCTCGGCTCTATTAAACCCAGCTTCATCAGCTTGTACTGCCTGTTTTTCAGGAGATTACTTTCTAACATACAAAAACTCTTAAAACTTCCATCCAGTGCCCTATCTTCGTATGCTTCTTAAAATGTGTATGACGGCACTATCTCAGGAATCGGAGAATGATCGGCCAATTTCCACCATTTCGAGATCATTCAAGCCTAAACTCCTCCCTCCCCTCCTTTTCGCAGAAAATGTGACAATTAACGACAATGCCATTTTTGGGAGCAGATGAATAAAAAATCCAGGTCTGCGAACTTTCGGACGAACACATGTAATCTAAAGGTGAATAACTGGATCCAATGAAGGAACAGGCAAAAAATGTCGTACTGCGAGAAACATTTAAGCTTACCTAGAGGGGTGAGGTTTTTTTCTTCGGTCTCCATAAAATATTGCCCGTGACGAATCAAAAAAATGTTGCGCGTAGCCGTTGCTTTCACCTTCTGCAGCATTTCTTTACGTGAAGCCGGATCCGCAGCGTTGTACTCTTCTCGATCGACCAACGAAAAGGGGTCACGACTGAATTCACAACTTCGTTATCGTTTTTCATATCAGGCAAATCTCAAAACGACAAGAAATACAGTTCATACTACATCCTCTGAGGCTGTCATTCTGCCTTCACGCATAAACGAGAACATACGGTGAGATGATTTTGCAGAGTATTGTGATAGTTGCCAAAATCGGCAGAATCGTTCATTCAGATCGGGTAGATGATGTTCCTTCTCGTGTACAAGCACATTATTATTATTATTATTTTTTCTTTTGTTAACGGAAAGATAACATGTGCACACAGTCCCAAAAACACCCCTCGCCGTCAAGCTCGTTTGCTTAACGCCATATCTTGAAAGAGATTTTAATGGTCACATCCAGCATCTGGTAAACGAGCACACTATCACATAACTCTTAAGGTTTTCATCACCTTTTTTTGCTTCGTTGTATGGATGGATGAAAACAGATATTTTCCACCGACTACAGATATTCGTTAGAAGTAGATCATAAGGGGACTCCCAGCAAAGAAAAAAACGTTCAAAGCTTCTCCTCGCCTAAACTCCATTACTGCACCGCTTGGGCAAAAAAAGAGAGTTGAAAACCGTAACAGATGTAACGGCAAGTTTCAGTCTCATCTAACTCGAACAACGCCGCTCTGGCATCGAGCAATCGACAGTCACTGTGAATATAGAAGAAAGTCGTCTAAACAAAAGGTAAACATTCGTTTCCACCACCGCCTTCTTTCATTGACAGGTCTCCTATTATCGACGTTGCCCAGCAGCACATTCTTCACAGCAATTTACGAAATATCTGCGTCACGAAAGCCTTCACTGTGGGATATCCACAAACAATCAACTGACAATCATAATCACATTCTCCTGCAGCGATTCGTGGTTCGCCTTGAAATTACGGAGACCGGACCGTCAATTTGGGCAAATTTCTCGATATCACACATTTTTTAAGTTTAATATGTCGCGACCGCCCGTGGCGCTAAAGTCCTGCAGAACAACATGTCTGTGGTGCAAAGCCACGCGAAGAAACCGCGGCCATGGCCGTGCTTTGCGCATATGTGTGGCCAAATCGCGGGTTCACCAGTCTGCAGAAATGTGGTCACGCTCCTCCTAGAGCGAAAGATAGCAAAGTAAATGATAAATCAAATGGAAGTCTAACCTGTCCCAATTTGAGTGCCATTTATTTCGCGGGAATAGGTCGGTGTCAACGGAAGAAGAAAAAGTAAGAGATAAAGGGGCAGTTGGAGGCGTGGCCGGCTGCTCAGCTTTCACGCTGAAACGACCTCGTATATCGTCGTAAAACAACGCGCCCGCCGTAGCTGCCGCCACCGTTAGCGGGATGCCAAGCTTGGCCATGCGTGACAGGATAGCCATGGCGCGTGTCCTCGGCCTGAAACAGTGAAACGAAATAAGTGTCCCACTTTTTCGATAACGACGCGAATTGTGTAAACCAGACTAAAACGCTAATCACAGTGATAGTTCTGCAAGGACGCCTCGATCACGATAAATCCCACTATCAAAAACCTGTCTACCTCATTAGTCACTGACGACGGAGCTATCACCGAAATGTTCCGGCAATGAAAGCAGTCTGTGCATCGGTCTTCTACATCATACATCAAACAATCAAAAACCAGTGTCTTAAGCAGCCCTGCGCTGAAGCCAACTCCGCTTGTGGTCGCAACTGGAGCCGGAATTAATTCAAGATCGCATAGAGACTGGCTAAGCCCACTTCTGGCCAGATGGCCGCCTTTAACCCGAAGAGGACATTGTCGCTGGCCACCGCATGAGTTTTTTGGAGATGAGAAACGTAGATACTGACATTATATCTGGCTGCAGCTACGTCTGAGACCTTCAGCTTCCTTCGCACCTTTGCCCCCCTCCCTCCTGCTTCAACTAACACTCGAAGGGTCCAGCAGGTACGAGCACCAGATATTTACTCATCCTCGAAAGTTGTTTAAAGGCGGGGTTCCGAACTTACAGGACACGAAAACTGAGCTTGTTTCAGACATGACTATTTCCGGCTAGTGCTTGCCTTTAAGATCTCGAAGGCGCCGAATTGCGATGTTGCTTCCGAGAGTCCGAGACCCCCCCCCCCCCTCCCTCCTCCACCCATGCACCATCTGTAAAGCCTCAAGTTTTATTTATTGATTTTTTTTCGTATTTCAACTGGATGGAAAACATGCATAAAGTATGTGGAAAAAGAATGGAGAAGAAAACCGAAGGCAGGGAGGGGAACGTCAACATCACAAGGAGTAAAGAAGAGGACAGTGGTATGAAGAATAAAGCACGGTCCACAAAACGAAGCCAACGCGAGCCTAGCAAAGAACACAGGGTTATGGCATGGAGTTCGATTTAGCGGACGGCTCAAAGTTGAAAGAACTGACACACTGAAAACATCAGGAAGCGTTTCCACACACGTACAACGTTGAACTGAAAACTGTACAGCATACTACCGACAGTTGTACAAGTTTGAACCAGCTAATATTTCTCTCCAGGACAGATACAATAAAGAGCGTGCTCCGGTAGCTCCAGAAGAGTTCTCAAACGTTTACATACAATCTTATAACGAGGAACAAAGTTAAATTCAAGCCTGCGATATCCGAATTTTTTGCCTTATAGCGTAATCTACACGATACCGATCTCAGAAGGCAGTGAAACTTTTTGCAAACTTTTTTATCATCATCATGTGTAAAGGAAGGCGAGGTGAGAACAAGGGAGGTAAGCGTTGCACAAATGCGCCAGCAATTCATTTTACTGGCTAAATTGACCATCATATGTTTGAGAGCCTTTCAAATGTGCGCCACATTTCGAAAGAGAAAGAAGTGAGCGGGCGCAAAGCGAACTGTCGCGTTTCTCCGCGAGGACGAATTATCCAACTAGCTTGAAGGGTTAAAGAATGGTGGCGTAACAGCTGCTGACAAGTTGTACTGTGGACTCCCGGGGAAGGCGAAAATTATGTTCTTATTAGTTATGCGGTGTGGTTTCATAAGCATACTAAAAATTTACGCGTATTCTGTTGGAACGCAAGTAGCACATTTTGGCGGAAGTGACGTTCCCGAAAGCATTGTTTTTCGAGCGGAATTCCCCCCGAAAACAAACAATGTTCAGAGATTTCACAGGGCGTAAAGGAGCTGTTTTTCGTCGGGGAAGGGTTCTTGACCCGCAAATTTATGACCAATCTCCTACATTTGGGACATCTTCGTTGCGCACTGCTACTACGTCGTGCGGGACTCAAACAAGCTGGATCGGATTTAGGCAGACATATCTTTTCTCGGTTCATTGTGCTGCTGCAATTTATCGCGATTGCAACCCTCAGTTTAACCCTTCTTCCTTCACTTCGGTGAGTGCAACGTTGTCCCTAAAAACTACGCCTTGCACGGTGATGTTACGGCGAGGTTGACGTGTAGGCGGAATAAAAATCGCCACATACATACATCGCTGTGAACTGTACTGTAGATTCAATGTAGTGTAGGGAAGGTGAACGTTGACGTCTTGCTGTCTGCGCTTATCGTCTACTGCCTTCATTTCCATCCAATTAGTTCTAGATCTCGTGCAGTCGAGCGCACTGAAGGCAACAAACATTCGTCACAGGAGGTGAAGAGTAGGAGAATCTGTTAGACCTATGATTTCATGAAATGCGGGTGACCGTTAATCGAGAAGAAAGCAACGTATGCGCATCGATTGACACCTTCAACAGTTGTTTGTTCATTGTTTGAGAAAATTGAACTGACCAATGATTTGTTGAGGACGCAAAAGACCGAATGAGATGGTCACTATTCCGACAAAGACCCTCAACTGCGGTTATACGATACCCGTTCTTGGACTGGGCACTTGGCTGTCTCAACCGGGTGAGGTTGGTAAGGCGGTGGAGTGTGCTATCAAGCATGGTTATAGACATATCGACTGCGCCTACGCTTATATGAATCAGAAAGAAGTGGGAGAAGCGCTGAGTCGGGTATTCGCCGAAAAGATTGTCCAGGTATGTGGAGTTCGGCTTCATGAGGATTGCGGTTCGGAATTTTTCTGATCATAAATGCTTCATTCCCAAAAAAAAAAGTTTGGTAGTTTTCGTTCACACAATCGTAGTTTCTTTTCCAATTTCCATGACGAACGTCGCTGAGCAGTCAGACACTCAGACGGGAACGTATGTTGCTGCAGTTGTTGAATGATGGTGATCGTTAGCAACAACGAAGTAGAGAGAGAAGGAGATTGCGAAGAACATGCTACGAGATCAAGCAAGCTTTCATTGCGTTCGGCGCGGTGAAGTCTTTACAGTGGATTCAATCGTTACATCATCAATACTATTATGTCTGATTGCTGTCCACGTCCTTCGAAGCAATTATGCAAACAAATGTTAGGCATTTTCATGTTTTATTTCGACTTACCTAGTACAGCGTAAATTATGATGGCTGTGAAGCGGCGCTCAGCTGCATTTTCCCGTTTTGGATCGTTGCTTTATTTTCATCGTACTTCCTAGCAGTGCAACTACGCTGATCACGCGACATGTTTGCGAAGCGCACCTCGTGTGTGATCAAAATGTTATGGTCTTTAAGATTGCATGCGAAAAGCCACCTGAGCATGCTGTCTTCTGTTCTCTGTGTCACTCGTTAATGGAACGATGTGAGAACTCGTTCACATTATGTGAGAGTGTCACGAAACCTCGAAAGTAGTTCCTAAGGTCTCCTTATTTGTTATTTGGATTACGGATTTCAATCAGCCGGCAGATTTCGGCTCCGCATCTTAAATTTCTCTATTTTGGATGTATTGAGGATAGAATTGTGTGGAATCGCATGTTTATATTTCGATATGTATGCAATTTTTGCAGATCGGCCAAAAGTGTTTCCAGATTGTAACACATAATCCAGACGCTTTCATCTGTCCAGGACTGTTCTCAACGATGGGAATAATAAATGTCATTTTTAAAACGGTGTATCGTCAGAAAGAAAATTGAAGGGAGGAAATTATTTCCACGCTAGTTCGATAGTTCGCATTTTGAAACGCATCCATTATTCATGATAGTGATGGAGATAGGTTAAGCAAAACAGATGAATTCTCTCACAGAAAAAGAGATCGGGGACAAAATTAAGAACTGATTCTTGCTAGATGGAATTAGGGAAAGAGTGGGAGTTATCTATCACGGAATGACTGTGTATAAGTGTTCTTAGCATGTTGTTACCGAAGAAATGGAAGGTATTCGAGCAGTTAAAAGGCTTTGAAGCGTGGGATGTGAACTCGTTTTAGCTCATGAAACAAGCGCTTTTGGTGTTATCTTGGGCATCAAGTTTTTAGGCGGCACCAAATATGTTCGAATAATTTACGCTTGCTGGGCCCCGCCAAGCTCACGAACGATTCGTGTTGAGCAAAACATTTTTGGTGCGGGAATGTTTGCGGTGCGCAGAGTGAGTCGTGGTGTCTCATACATTCATTACATGTCTGCGCATCTGTACGCTCATATCCGTCTGTGCACGCATGTCTCCATCTGTGTTGCACGGTGTTTTGCATAATATCTGTGCATTATTGTGTGTTGTTTCTAATACGTGCGCATGTCTGCGTTGTATGACTATTCGTACGTGTGTTCATATGCGTGTGTACGTGCGATGTGTATATTTTTGAGACGTTTTTTTTTCTTTTGCGAAGATGTGCGTATGAGGTATGTATTTTTGTGCACATGTACTTTTGTTTGTATGAGGTACCGTACACTGCCGACTGTCGCTGGATGGTTACTTCTGCTCAGGTGGGACGCTCATTTCTGGATGCAACAGGTGCTAGTGGGACGACAGCGAAGTTGTGAGTAAAACTGGTATTCACTTGTCGGTTATGTTAGTACTAATACTATAATTAGCACCAGGATTATGCCTTCCGTTATTGCCTGAGCTCAGAGGTATTTGCTGTTGAAAGCAGTAATGGACCCAACCGCCAGTGCTCATCGCTGTTGCCATAACAGCATTAGTGCTATGTGCTGTTACTGGCAATGCTGTCCACCATCATATCTGGCAGTGTATTCTGTGGTTGAGATAGTATTTGTTAATGATGGTGTCGGAGGTGCTAATGACCAAATTTCATAACTAGCATCGGTATAGTGGGAACAGCAAAAGGAAAGGTCCGGATTGGTAGCAGTCAGTGGGAGGTGCAAAAATCAGCACTTGATACCATTAATATTGAGAAAAGATGGACAGTGATGTTTTCAATAAACACAACTTGTGGCGGTAAGCAGGAAGTAGGTCCCGATAACTAGTACGTGCTACTGTTATAGTATTGGTAGTGAACTCGAACTGCTAGTATTGTTGTCAATAACGTGTGGTAAGTGAATAGTATTGGTAGTGAACTTTTTGAGTGCTGGCTGTTATTAATGCCAGCAGTACTTCGAAAATTCTACGTCCTCAAGTGAGAAGATTCATTGTTCATTAAGCTTTCATTGTTCATCTCTGAACTGTTTGACCTCCTGAACGAAAGTTTAACCCCGTTCAGGTTCTGAACAAAACCGACCAGATCTATTTAAGACTTTCCGCATCCGAGATCGGACATAGGTGGGGTAGCCTTGATGTGGAATTGAGTTTGTACAGCATGCCATCTCAGTGTTGGCAAATGTGGCTGCTTGAAAAAATTCGGTGATTAGGGAAGTTGGAAAAACGGAAATGAGATGCAACTTCTTAAACCCTACACAGTCTCTTTTTTTCGCGACAGCCCTTCAGTTTTACCTTCCATGAATGCTTCTTCCTGCTAGATTGGCGGCGAAGAGCAGTTATCTACTTTTAATGGAAACCGCATGCATTTTAGGGAATGTTGCCATGGAAGAGAATAATCTCTAATTTCCAGATTATAAAACGTTCCCAAGTGAATCTGCCTTTCATTATGAAAAGAAACGATCCACTTTTTTCTGTCTCTGATGCGAGTCAAATCTTGCGAAGCAACTTGGGTAACGGTGCAGTTTTATAAACGTCACAAATTTCAGAATTCAGAAATGCATCAGGATTCCGCAGCCGAAGATGGTATCCTAGGATGGGCCTAATGTGTGCCCTCAGTATGTACAGATTAATGCCGGACAGATGAAAATAAGTAAGGGAAAGAGCTGAGAAATTTTATCGTCTATTGCGTTTTGCAGCGAAATGAAATGTTCATAACGTCCAAAGTCTGGAATACTTTCCACTCGTACGACTGGGCCAAGAAATGTGTCGAGGAGATTCTGGCAGATCTGCAGTTGGATTATCTCGACTTATGTCTTATACACTGGCCACACGGATACGAGGAAGGAGGTGACATTTTTCCAAAGGTTGGATTAGGAGCGTTCACCTTGTTAACTGATACTTTTTTGACGTTCCGATCAACATTTCAGACTGTACTAGAACTGGAATAGTTTCTTTTCGTTGCGACGAAGCGCAGTTGCTTCAACATTTTTCTATGCCGTTTATAAAGACCCACCCTAGGTCATTGTTGACAGTTTGCACGGCATTTCTATGAATCCTGATTCTCTCACTAGATTTCGAGTTCTCTCACAAGAAAGTAAACGTTAACAAACGATTGGGAAGTGCGTTACGAGCAGATCATAATGTATAGAGAAGGTCTGGAGTAAAGCATTCTAGCCTTTTAATTCCCCGCGATATATGTGTGTCCATAACGCAGTCGAATATCACAGGTTGTCTGGAATGACAGAAACGCGTCGCTGTGCCCGGTCAGGTAATTCTTGCCGCTCAAGAATTATAACTTCTAACATTGTGGCTGCTGTTACTGTTACTGTTTCTGCTGCCAGTGGTATTCTATCAAAATGACTGCAGAATATGCATGAGTCATATTGAGAGTTCGCATTGAAAAGTAACAGTTAATTTGTATAACTTTGGAAGCTAGTAACTTCATGTAGTTACCTTACTTACTTGACTGAATGTAACATTTGATATGTTGGAATAATTTTCTTAAAGACCGAAGATGGCAAGAAGATGAGGTATTCGAATGTTGACTATTTGGAAACGTGGCGTGCTCTGGAGGCTTGCGTTGCTGCAGGGAAGATTCGGTCGTTGGGGGTCTCGAATTTCAATCATAAACAGATTACTCGGATCATCGAAAATTGCAGTACTAGACCGGCCGTATTGCAGGTTGGTTAACAGTCTTTCACAATTCCAACCTCATCCTGTTCACTTCAGCAGCTCGTACCCATTTATCTTGACCTATTGTTACTGTTCTCGTCGTCCTATGACTAATGCAAAGCGCTATTACGACTCATTTCTAATGGCTTATTTATTCAGTTGTGCATGCAGTTAGGTGGTTACATGAAGAAAATGAAATGATGTGCCCTTTGTAAACATCAAGCGGTTCGTTCTAAATCCCGAGGCAATTCCAAGTAAACAGAGATCAATATGTGGTTTGGAAGCAGCGATAAGGAGAAGTAAACCGACTGCTTCTCCAAAAACGATGACAGTGTGGAAGTAATTTTCATCATGTGAACATAGGGATTTGACGCTTATGTTAATAAAATGATGTAACGGGGTAATTGCTGCTAGCAGTATAGGAACATGCTGATAATAACTACTTAACTAGGGATAAATTTGAGCTTACATATGTATGACATGCGGCGACCTATTGCAGCGCTTTATCCCTGTCGTTGCTGTCATAGATGTTGGAGTTGAACCCGGCAGTATCGGGAATTTTCGAGTGAGGTCATGGCGTGTTCACGGCAGTGCCGGCACATCTACTTCGGGTGCTTGTTCGATGATTGTGCGGTCCCAATAGCTTTAAATGTCTCTTAAGAGAAGTTGGGCGAGAGAACGCTTAGCGGCGTGTAGGGATGTGAATAGCCAACACTCTTGAAAGGCTCGTTCAGGTTCAATGTAGAGATGATTTTGAGGTATACAAGGTGCTTTTGGTATTCACGCTTTAGAAGTAGTGGCTGTTCTCATGCGTAATGAAAGAAGCCCCACTAACATAGTGAGGGTAGTGGGTTTTCGGTTGGAGGCAAGAAATTCGCGAGATCCTCGTTCATCTCGCCGGCGCTTCTCAGTAGCAGGAGTCACGACAAGTAAAATTACCTAACACCATGTTTATTACTGCTTATAGCGCAGCACTACCCGTAATTAAGTCTAGTGTAGTTTCAGCGTGCGCTCATCTGCGAGCAGTACTACATATTGAGTGCTACAATTTGCTACTGCCCTAGCTACTGCCGATATTGGTAGTGGTACTATTAGTAGTAGTGCTCGTAATAATTAGTAGCGATGCCACTAGGGCGATTGCAGTTATTATGCAGCCACCCCTACGAATTACTATTATCTGTGATGAGCAACGAGCGTTGCTTTTACTACTAGCCGAGGTAAAAGGTATTTGATGGATGTTGCTAACTCCATGATGTAGTTGTCACTAATGGAGGACCGAACTATGGGCAGAATCGTAATCAGGGAGGAATTTCCGTCTCACTAAATGGATGATTGTTGTTTGCCTTTTCACAGCGCTTGTATTCTTGGCTCACTTGTTCTCAGTTTCCTGTCATGAATTTTTAATGCAAAACAGTAAGGGTAAGAAAAGTGGGCGAGGTGCACAACGATGATTGCGAATGTGAAGCGATCGAGTTTCCACTTTATGCACATCGAGTTGCTTTTGGGTGAATGTTGATTTTCTTCACAACTGGGACTACAGGGACGCAATCTGTTAGGTGAGTTTGCTGAGCTTGACTTTCACTCTGGCCATAATTTGAGTGTTTCTACTCTTCGTTTTTACTCATCTGTGAGCAC
Organism: Toxascaris leonina; assembly: GCA_022844705.1. Taxonomy (NCBI): domain Eukaryota; kingdom Metazoa; phylum Nematoda; class Chromadorea; order Rhabditida; family Ascarididae; genus Toxascaris; species Toxascaris leonina. Next base: position 13,258 of record JAARMF010000975.1, on the reverse strand, counting down.
TGATCAGAAATGAGAGCTTCGACCAAAAGCTAGAGCCAGATATTACACCAGGATCTTACGTTCTTCTACTGCACACGCAACAAAACGAATGGTCGGCAAGGTGAATTCGAGTTAGATGCGCTCCTGAGCAAGTACAGAAGTTCGCGCCCACCGAATGCCTTCCGCAGGCAACCACTGAGCAGTTATTATGTTACTGGTGTAAACCTGTCGACGATAATGAATTTTAACAAAGACTCAGACACAGCATGAAATTGGTTTTGTTATGTGAATGGCTAGGGCTGCAAGCAGTAGGGCGGTCAGCAGCGTGGAGTAAAATCATGTACGTAGACGAATTTGCACGGCAGTTCGCACCCACCGACTGATCTCTTCTAAATGAGTGATCATCTGGTTGAGCTTAATATCATGCGAAAGTTATTCGCATGACGCTAAAGCAAGCAATCGATCAAGTGAGATCTGTTAACCTTGCAAACAACCGGCAAGTGGAAGTACTGGCATATAGGTATAGCTGTAACTATCAATTAATGGGTAGCAGGCCGGTTATGTGGGTAAATTAGTCACCTGACCGGTTGATTGCTTATTGAAGACGTATGCGAGTGCATCGCATATAGGTGCACTCACGTAGAAGCGCAGACACACACACATAGAAGGACAGTTCGTTATATGAAGATAGCATCGTTTTGCATTCGTTAATGCAAAGTCTGCCGCTTGCATAAATTTTTCTCCACGCGTCCATAAAGTTTATTGATGTGGGGAGCGTGAAAAACGCAGAGTACGCGACTCAGTTAAAAATTGTATTCGCACATCTAGTGGTATGAACTGAGTTTCGAACTTGTCTGTAACTTCGCACACATCACTTTATTTTCCTCATTTAATATATTCATTCCCCTTCAACATTTTTTCTTTCAAAAATTCTTCAGGTAGTCACTTTGTTCGCCCTGCTTGGGTTTGCATTACGTTAGTTACTGCTATGCCATATGTAAGCGAAGAATGGGAGGGACAATCCTGCTTTCGTTAGAATGGTCGTTGCTTTTTGCTGACTGACTTGCATGGTACGATTACTCTGTTCGCTGTGCCTGCAGCACTCACATTTTCCTCAACCTTCAGTAGCCATCTTCATTAATGCGCCAGAATTTCGCAATCTTATTTTCATTGCTCCTTCAGCAGGTAGAACTTCCCCTTTGAGAACTTGTACTAAATTCGAGGGATGTGCCAGGAAGTGCAACACATTTCGAACGTAACAAATAACGAGGCATAGATGTTCGTTTTTTTTTTCTTCTTCAAATTTGGACTGTATATCGAGAGGGAGGCTGGCATCACATACCGCCGAGTGAAGGCGCTTGAGGTTCTGAATAAAATGGAGGCAATCCAACCTCCATCTTTAACCCGTCACAAGACACCGGCGTTCACGCTTTTGTAGTAACAGGAAGAACTCTGAATCATCTAGGAGGCTTGAGATTGATGCAATAGAAATTCTGTATTACAAAAGACGTTTGGACTACGGAAGAATCCAGTGCCCACCTATTCGTACTGCCAGAGGTGAAAATAGATTACCGTATGCGCGCACGCACAATTACACATAAACATATGTATGCAGATGGAGAGGGTGCTTGCTTGAACCAGAGCATCATTCTTTCGATTGGTGCTTCAGTTCCTAGCCCGGCTAATTTCTTACCTCCTTAATGCGGCGTAAAACACATTGGTCTTTAAACATTCTTAGAGTGCATAATGACAGCTCAAAACTTTGCAGATTGAACTGCATCCCTACTTCCAACAACGTAAGCTGAGGGAGTTTTGTCTATCACAGGACATCACCGTTACAGCGTATAGTCCACTCGGTAACCCTTCAATGCCGTTCAGAAGAAAAGACGATGCGATTGCGCTTGAAGATGCGGTAGTGAAGCAAATTGCGGAGAAGTATGCGAGGACTCCAGCTCAGGTATGAACACTTTCACTTCATTATTTAGAAAACATCACTCGTACGCGCTGTGGAAGAGAAAAATGCTAGTGGGTGAGTCTAATGTAACCTGTGACGGGTTAACTGACGTCGGCGATTTGGTAGTGCTCATTGATGGAATAAGAATTCTTAGGTATTTCAGATGATATAAACTCACTGAAGGACAATCTTCATGGAAAACATGTGCGAAATATGAACACAGGAGAATTTATTTGGGATCCCTCAGCATAGGGACTATGGTTGTATTCGGAAAGTTCATGCCTCTTGATCATTATTTTAGCAAGTCGAATTTTGGACCTCCATTTGCTGGCTGTATGCTAATATTTGCCTTCTGTTGCGAAATTAAAAAGAAAAAAAAACGAGTGCAAATAGTAGAAAACATCTCTTGCGTCATTCCTTCCCTGCTTTGCTTGCGTTCCATCTAGAAGCTGGAATTGAGGTTGTTCCTTCGTACACGGATAAAACGAAGAAAATGAACATACAGAACCAGTTACGAGTGGATTTAACCGCCAGCACGGATTCAAGTACTTGGCTTTCAGTCGAATATGGTCGCAGACTGTTTGCGGATGCGGCATTTTGTAGGCAACTACTGCAACTAATTTAATGAGCTGCCAGCTTAAAATCGCTCTTTTTGCGTCGACTTCGGAGCAGAAATTATATTGCAGGTCATCCTGCGGTGGGAAATATTGAACGGAGTCGTTGTGATCCCGAAATCGACCTCCGAGAAACGAATAATTGAGAATAGCAGGCTGTTTGATTTCTCACTTAGTGCTGAAGAGATGGAACAAATGAATGGTTTGGATCGTAATTGGAGGATCCTTGATCTAACATTCCGAGATGGGGACCATCCTCTGTTCCCCTTCAATGAGGAATATTGAATGGTGTGCCGCCAAGTTCCAAGACGTTTGACTGTTATGGATGCGCTATGATGAGGGCGCCACGCAACATGGCGGCGGGGGGGGGGGGGGGGGGGGGGGG
>JAARMF010000974.1:29579-39790 GCA_022844705.1 Toxascaris leonina | reverse complement strand
CCCCCCCAAATTTAGCGAAAACTAACAATTAAGGGAATCGCATAGATGCAAGGTAATCGCGACTATATAAATATCCAAACGTATGAATCTAAGACACCCCCACCCTTTCGCCCACTTCTCTTTCATAGCGCATAATCCAGCACCTTAATGTAACGCAACGTAACAAACAATTGAGTACTCAATATTTCCAGCATTCTTGTAATGTTATAATGCCCATAAAAAGACCGGTCATTTCACTCCAGCACTTTTATACTTACATACGAAAATTAGTTTTAGAGCTACCTGATAGCATTGTCGATGGCCCGTTGAAGTTTTATAGCAGCTAGACTGAAATGCTGCAGAAGGAGTCGTGTTTTGAGTACAATTTGTGGTAATTGGCTATCACTACTGATTGCACCAATTAAATTCGTACTGCAATTCAACGAATTCTTTAATAAAACTAAAGTGGTGCACTCTTTTATATAATGCTATTTAAGTTGATATAAACTCTATTTGATTCGGTCAAATTCATTCATTCGTTTATTTACGAGTAATTTAAATTACATTACCTGAATATATCTGAAATTCATTATAAAATGATCCATAGAAATGTGGAATTGATCGACTTCAATGCATTTAAAAATCGTATGGCTGATTACGTTTGAAAAATCAGCGTATGCAATTTGAATTCGAAGTAATTTGACAATTAAGACGTACGTCTTGCGACATGTTCAAATATCCTCTCCAAAAATGTGAATGCCAAAGTGTGGATGGGGAAAAGGGTATGGGGAGAGGGGGGGGGGGGGGGGGGGAGAGATGGCAGTATAGCGAGAAAGCTCAACAGTCGACCTACAACCGGAAGAATAATGAAAGGCATTTTTTATGGTATGAACTACGAAACGGTTTAGCCATATAAGAGAAACTGAAATGGAGAAGAAGAAAAAAAATTTGCTAAACGCGTAAAATATATTAATTGAATAACGCAAATAAATTAAAGAAATATATTCCAACGATTGAGGTGAAATTTGTGGAAAAAAATCGGAAGAAATTTTCATAATTTTACAATATTGTCCGCAATTCTCTAAACTCTCATCGTAGTATTGATTATATCCCCTCAGAAATATGGCCTAAACTCTTTTCACTCTTCCTTTAATAATTTTCTCATCAATTAAAGTTCCGCCTATTCGAGTTTCATTCAAACACTCATATTCATATCTCTTGATGCAAGCTAACCAACCTGATACAGGTGCAAACACATGTGATCGATATGCTACATGTTTTCATAATATTGATTGATAGTGACATTTGGTACCTGAGTTAGCTGATAATCTACCTGTTTATGCCCACACTGACCGCAAGGCGAAATAAAGATTATTTAGCGATCAAATATTTGTATAATCAAAGAAGATATCCCTAATAATAATTGCAAGTTTCTTATTTGCACAGGTGAATTAAATAAAATAAAAAAAAATATACCTACCTAAGCATATTCATAAAGACGGTATCATTTGCTAATGCCTCTCCAAGTGATATGCTAGCACGTGGATCATTACTAAAGAACTCATCAAATGTATAACAACCACGTGAAAAACGTCGAAAAAATGCACGCATTTTGATTAGTCGAACTGTTGAACGTCCCGAACAAATCTTCAAAGGTGAATATTGAATGTGACGAGGACTTATGGGCATGAAGGTGAATAAAATATGCGAAAAATATAAATAAAAATAAATAAAAATGTTCATATGAATAAACGATACATAAAAACCTCAAAACTTTTGAGGAAATCCACAATTAAACCAGATTTCATTTTAAAAAACATTACACAACTTGATCATTTTAACAGCCCATATAACTCATAATGAACCACCTAATTCACTTATAGAAATAGCAAACGAAGATTCAGTGGACTTTCTCAAAACGGAAGGCCTACCTAAGCCTTTATATGGGGATTTTTTTTTTTTTTTTTTTTTTGATAGAGATGTGGCAGAAATATTTTCTCATTATCTATTCGTTCTGGCAATAAAAGCTTTCTAAGATTAACCATATCATTCTAACAAAGATTTGGTATTTCTTCGGTTTAAAGATTACCTCGCTAGGTTTAAATAACTTTTCCTAAATATTCATTCACAAATCGAAATCATTGCAAACCTTTCCAATTAGTCGAATTCTACCCATCGGCTCTACCACATGACAACGTGTATATAGATTTTTATATAACGATATAACTGCTTCACATATTTGCCTGAAAAAAAAAAAAAAACTTTGCTGCAAAGAATTGTGATAAATTTCATGTCGATGAAACATTTAATGAGAAGTCAGATAAATTATTGATTTATTTCAGATTATTGATTTTTTTCTAACTGTTAATTTTTTCAAATTATTGATTTTTTTCCAAATTAGCAAATCCTTTTTTTCTTATTTTGATATATTTTCTAAACTAAAGTTAAAACACAACTCGTTTTCTATTTAAACGATCAATCAAACAATCTCGCACAATTTTTGTTTAACTTTTTTTTTTTTTGAGAAAGATTTATTTTCCACAGCTGATGAGAGAATCAAAAAATTTTTATGATCTTAAATCCAATTTTTGCTCAGCTTTTATGAAATTTCATTCCCAAAAGTAATAAATCATCTGATTTTTTTGCAATGAGTTTCTAAAATTTTAACTCCAAAGCGCATAAATATTATCAAAAAAAGGCGAGAGATAAATTTCGCCGAATAAAAAAAGAAAACATCAAACGAGGGAAACAATTTTTCACACTTACGGCAAGCTTGACATTTCAAGCATCTTACTATCTATCAAAATATAAAATTAATTACAGAGATAACAAGAAGCTAAAAGTGAATGTATGAATAAGTAAGAGCGGAAAAGCAGTGAGGATATAGCATTTAAATGCATTTTGGTCGAAATAAAAATACTATCAAATCATGAAAGAGGATCTCATTGAACACATTTATGAACTATGAACCGTAATAAGGCTATCCGTACGTGGTATTGACTTTATATGTTTTATGAGCAAAGAAAAAGAAACATTCCGAAACGAATCTGTTTTCTCGCGAAATCAATATTTTTTTCTTTCGTTGAATAGCATGAGGCTTTAGAATCCTCTCGAAGCTCCTACTCCCTCAATCCTGCTCCTCCTCTTACCATTTATCCCACAACACATATATGGCAATTCGATCATTGCCTTGACTATTACAAATGATAGCTTATTTATGATGAAGCAATTTCGAAGAGGGATAAGAATTGTCACAATATTCCAAGAGATAAGAATTTATGTGGAAGCAAAAGGATTCTCAGCTTATTAGTATTTTTTATGATTTCTTCATTATTTGCAGAAAAAATAAAAGAAGACCTAGGCTGACTTTTTCTTCAATAACGTATTGAATGCGTTGTTTTGTAGACAAGATTTAACGCACAAAAACTTCCTGCGTTTGGGGGGAATCGAACCCCCGTCGATTGCTTGGAAGGCAACCATGCTGACCATTACACCACAAACGCTACGACATTCCCTTCAACGTTTCTAGGAAAGTGCTGGCAGATAATGTCAGAAGATTATTGGTTAGTTTATACGCTCACTTTGGGGGTCTTGAACAAAAACTTGCAAAAAAAAAAAAAAAAAAAATCAATCACTCCTGACCAGATTCACCAATGTGATGGTCAACATGTTGCAGCCGAAACGATCAGCTAAGGCCACATTCCCTCGAGGCATTAGACCGTTTCGCTGTGACAAGATGGTTGCGAAAATTTATTTCCATTTGCCTCGAAAAATTTCTCTCGAGCAAATAAAATGACACGGGAAAGCCTCCCTAGAGGCTCAGATTTCTAGCATACGACTTTCTCTATTCCATATTGAAAACAGGTCGTAAGCATTTTTTTGAAGTTACCATCGTTTGTCGCAATTACTATCAGCTAAGGGTCATAACGATTGCAATTGATCGCTTTTTGTAGCCGAGGAAGTTTGCTTCAATTTGGTAGGGAATAAATTAAAAATTCGCGAAAAAAATTTCACACTTTCTCGGCAAAAAAAGAAAGGAAAATCCACATTCTGCAAATAAACGGAATCACTACAAAGAAAAGATGACTAAAAAAAAAAAAAAAAAAAACTAAATATTTGAAAATATACGTTCGATCTTCGTTGATTCTCTCAAACATTATTCGAAACAATGCCGCATATCTATTCAATTGATAACGACCAATATCATCTGTTCGGCGACATATCTGAAATATTCTCAAAATAATTCATTTTATCATTTCCTTTCGCTCATTTTTTTCCAGCATACATTCATTCAATCATTTCCAATTGTCATTCGCTTTTCATCGAATATTTCATTCTTCATCTCCGTTCCTTTTTATCCTTTTTATTTGCTTATTTAGTCTTCGATGCATTTTTGCATAAATTTTGTGCCATTCGATTCGATTATTTGCTTCTTTGATCCCATATTTTTAAAGCAGAATTGCCAGTATATCCTGATCCTTTTTGAAGGACTAATACGTATATATATATATATATATATATATATATATATATGTATATATAATTCATGACCACAGTTTTGAAAATGTGAGGCAAAAGAGACGAAAAAATGTTTCAGCCATTGCATTATCTCCATTGTATGCTTGACTGAATCAATTCGGCTAAATTTTGCATAAGAAATGGATAGTTTTCCTAAATTATCTACATTCATACATTAAAAACACGGTAATTTGGATGTTGTGTGCAATTGCGTTTAAAATCGAAGATCCTTGTTTCTTTCTTGATTCGCTTAAAGTTTGCTATATTCTTTCGCTCTTTATTATTACTTACCTCTAGTTATCAAAGTGGAAAGGTGAACATCGAAAGGGAGAGAAAGGGAAAGAGAAACTAAGAAAATTTTTACTCCGTTTAAAATTTATAACGCTTACAACGNGAGGATTTTTCAAAAATAAAAGGTCTGTGAAGAAATGCTCGAATTTCTTGCAAGTTACGAATAAAATAATGTTAGAAGTGGTGGTTAGATGCTAAGATCACAACTGCCTTTCTCCTCTTTCGTCTCTCCTGAAGGGTTGTTTTGAAGAGAAAATTTTTTAAATGTTGGGGAGAAGAGAGGAGAAATAGTCGTTTTCTAAATAAGAGGAGAGAAAGGGAAATGGTATTTTCGTTCTCCATTCAAAATTTGTGGAGTTTTGAGTTTTTGCGGAGCCGATTGCGACAATCTTTTTGTGGCCATAAAACCGAGGAAGCATATTTGCTGAGGTTTACATAGATTCGCATTTTTTTTCTTGAAGAGAAATGGACAACGTATGAAGCAAGAATTCGTTGTGAAAGTGATGATTTTCATACGATATATTAAATGAAAGCTTTTCCTACCCAAACGAATGTATTGCTCATCTCATCTTATACCCTATTTTTAAATTATGACATCATCGTTGTTCCAGTCTATCGCTTGCGAAAATTTGTCCGCCATTCAATCAAATTTTGCTAATTTTTAAGCTTTTTCTTCATCGCATTGAATGCAAAGTTGAGAGTGAATTCGGCGTTAGAAATTTATTCTCATCGCTTATTTATGGAATATTTTAATGACAACTTTAATTTCAAATAGAACCTGATTCAGGCGATTCAACATCACCCTCAAAAAATATATAGGTTTTGATGAAGCCATTATTTGAATACATTGCTATGCTATCGTGTAACGATGGATCATTGCAGAGAAGATAGTAGAAGTATTGGCGATTGACTATTATTAATAAAGCCAAAATCAAACAGCCTAGAATCGAAACGAAAAATGTCGCGTATCCGCTTGCAGTTCGTTTTGCAGCGGTCAGTTATGCGTGCGTACGCCGCATCAACACTGTCAGCGACCATCGTACTATAATGTAACGACCTATCATTGTTATAATAAATGAATATTTGAACGTTACCAATGCAAATGCAGCTCTAGTCATCATAAGTTGAAAATCGCGTTTATATTCCACTCCACGTCTTCGCCAATTAATCGCACGATTAACATCACAATAACCAAGCGATTGCAAAAACCAAACAAGTGGACTATAACGTTGTGGTACATAACGTTGTGTCTCCAACCAACACAATACGTCGTGACGAAATAAACTATACATCTGCATCGAATAATTAAAATTAAATACAATCGCAATTTTTCTTCCTTTTTTTTTTTGAATTCAGCAGAAATCAATGCAGTATTCAATTCGCGATTGCTTTTTCAGCTAATTGTTTAAAGAATCGAAATTTTGTGCGGAAATAATTGAGTTATTTCAGTAGTACTGAAATACAAAAACCTCCAACTTCAGAACGGTTTGTTGGGGGAAAAAATGCAGTAATTCGATTCCTTCCATGTTTAAGTTAAGCCTGTGTTAGAAACTTTTTTAGTACTGGAATGAAACAACTTCCCTTTAGCTGAAATTTTCTACAATAACTGTAATCATGGGTGTTTAAACCGTCGATACAATTTTCAAACAAAAGTGCCCCACAGTAATCTATCGCCACATATACCACTTTTAAGTGCAATATCTACTGCAACGCTGCAATGTGAGTGGTGATGTATTTCGCAAGTAAACTCCGAGTAACATTATGCTACAATATTCAAATTGCTTCATTAATGCTGAAACAAATGAATCATAACAGGGTGTTATCATGGATAATATTCACATAACATACCATAGGTAAACCCCTCCTTAGCATGACAATATCTCGATTCTCTTTTGTGCATAATGCTGCCACTTCAGAAATATCATTAAACGGCGGCAGCCATTCGTGGTTGAGATCACAAAAACATCGCATTCGTACCACTATCAATAGCCATATTAATAAAATGATCATGCTGCAATGAGAAAAAAATTTTTCTTGCAAAAATGGCATGCGAACTTGTACAAATGGCATGCGAAAATTGCAAAAATGGCATGCGAACTTGTACAAATGGCATACGAAAATTGAAAAAAATGATGCGCGAATAAAGATTTCGCAAATTTTTAACGAATACTGATTGAACTTTAAGCAATGGCTGCATTCTAGCATTTAATCGATGAGACACAAAGAAGAGATACTGTTTTTTGTAGGCGAAATTTCACTCCAGTGAAATATTTATGTAAAATTTCTTCCGTTTAGCAACGATGGCTCAATTCATCGTCAATATGCAATGCCCCAAATTGTAAAGTACAACTTCATCCAACTAATATGCCGAAATTTATCCGCTCATTAACATTAGTATCTCATGAAATAACCGCAAAACAAGTTGAGAACTTGTGAAATTTCATTTGATGATGCGGAAAAATTTTCGACCAGAAGTCGGAAAAAACCGGAAAAGAAATCGGAAGAAACCGGAAAAGAAATCGGAAAAAACCGGAAAAGAAAGCGGAAGATTTTTTGGAATCTCTCAACCCATATATTATATGCCTACATTTTCATTTGCGCAATTTCGTTCTCACAATTTAGAAGAAAAATTGTAATGGTTTATTCGCATTGTCAGGTAATTTCTTTCTACAAGTGAATGACAATAGAGGAATGCCGCAATGTAACCATTCTTGAAGGAAAATACTCTCGTAAAATTGCAATTAACGTGCTAAAATAAATAAATAAATAAATAAATAAATAAATAAATAAATAAACAGCAAAAAACCCCAACAAACACAAAAAATAATTTCTAAGCTATCCAAACGAGTAGCCAGAGTATTTCTTTTTGTTGAAGCTATTTCAAATCATATCAGTTAGTCGAATGATGAGGCATTGAATAAAGGAAATTAAATTGAGTTTCAATTTATTTCACTGCTAAAATAATGAAATAAAGAAGGTGGAAAACTTCCCAACTTACACGTATACTAACGTTGATTAAAGAATAGACACTTGTCTATTGTGCGCTGATTTGAAGAAATATTCACAGAGAGAGAGAGAGAGAGAGAGAGAGAGAGAGAGAGAGAGAGAAAGAGAGAGAAAGAGAGAGGGAGGGAGAGAGAGTGGAAACGTTTCAAGTAGAATGCCTCCACCCAAGAGGCGAATAATCATTATTCACGCCATGAAGCAATGTGAAATTTCCATAGATGTATATATCTCGATCTTTTTTCTTTTTTTTTTTTACTTCTAAGAGAGAAAAGATCGAAAAGGAGGACCTCAAAAAGAAAAAATGACAAGCTTTAGCTCTTTTTTCTTCTCCTTCTCTCTCCCTTTCTCTCTCTCTCTCTCTCGTCTCATCATCAACGAAAATAAATAAACATCGATGAAAAATTTTTCACGTTAGCTCTTGGCGAATATTTTCCACTGCATTTATCAAGTCAATAAATTGAAATACCTCTATTTAGATGTTAGTTTGAAATTGAAAAACATTAATTGCATAAAACTTATTTAGTAACTCGAATAATCATTTATGCTTTATTTGAGATGCGATATGATAATCAACAAGTCGGTATTTTCTTTGCTCATATATATTTGAAAATATTTCGCATTTTAGTAATGCTATTTTCGCATAAGTTTTTTGATAAATTAGGCGTCTGTGAATGTACCTTATAATTTGAGGGCGAAAGATCACCGTTCAAATCTTTGTAATTCAGGGCCACATTTGATCGCCTTAGGGAATAAACTAATGCACCTCTTATGCTTAAACACATACATAGAGACATCCATATATATACACATACATATATATGCAAATACGCACATAAATAAAAACTTATATAAACACACGCGGACACACATACAAAAACAAAAATATAGACAGACAAGCACACCCTCCCAATAAACCTACACACAGACGAACGTACACACAGACGCACGGACCAATATGAACATATACATACAATCGTATATATGCATAATTTATATAAGCACATACGCACAAAGTCGCACATACACACACACAGACGTGAAGCAGATCGCAACACAAGTCGTCGTGAAGTTGGAAGCGACACATCTTCATAAGCTGTAATAAATATAGGAGTTGATCGAAGTAAAAGTATGTAGTGTCGATAGAAAATGATAACGCATATTAAATAGCATTTGAAAGAACACTTCATTTCCGGTTCTTTGATGTCATTGGAAGGATGAAGTTTTTTTTTTATTGATTTATATATTTATTGATAACTAATTATAAATAAGAAATATGAAATAAAATTGGATATTATGAAGAACAAAACGAAGAGTATTTTAATTGAGGAATAAAAATAGATGAGTAGAAAATAGTCTTTGAATGAATAACAACGAATTGCCGACTGAAATAAAATACGCGACGAGCATATTACTAGCTTACGGTTTTCGAGCAACTAGCAACAGCAAAACTAAAAAAAAATTCCCACCTCATTTAGGGTCATTTCCTTTCCATCCTACCACTCCCCTTCCCTCTCCTCCCCCCTCCTTCCCCCTCCCCCCACTGATTTCCTCCCTCCCCCTCTCTCGTTTGGTTTAGGTTCTTTGCATTTTTTTTTGCCTTCTTGAAATAGCACATTTATCAAATACTAAAGCAATAAAAATAAATAATCACAAACACAAGTGAGGAAATCGCCTTCGGCGCAACTTACTCTTATTTAATATAATTCCACTTGAAGAATAAAACAAAAGCTAAACAAAATAAAGAAAGCTTTCAGTAGATAATAAAGGAGCAATCTATATATAAGTAGAATATTCTAAGAATTCAAAACATAAATACACGTCGAAAATTAAGAAAGGAATTTAAATTTCTGGTGGAGATTGAAAGGGAACCGGAAGTAACTCATATCGATCGTGACTCCTTACTTGAATTGATCACGATTTATTTGTCACAGATGGCATTCAGCTTATTTAAAGAAAGCTCATGCAATATATCGATATTTCTTTCATAAGCATTTAAAAAAGCTCTTGAATATTCATTGCACCAATATCCCCACTTTGAGACAATATTGATTATAGAATCCGTTTACCGTAAAGCTCGAATAAAACCACTAGAGGCTATACTTTCTTAAAATCTATGGATTTTATTGTGACTGAAAAGAGGCATTTCTCGTCGAGAAAAATTTTAACAAAATAGGATACGCAAGGAAATTGTTAAACATTTCGAAAATATGAATGTGAGGCACATTTTTTTGAGTATTATATGAGTGATGAGCTGTAGAGATTTGATTTTATCGTCGTTGAACTTGATGAACTGAAGCTAAATAAGCTGAATTACTCGAACAAGATGAGCATATGAGGTGGACATCGAAGGTGGACCCAGCCGTGGGCATACCAGGTGGAAATCTGAGGTGGACCCCCCCCCCCCCCCCCCCCCCCCC
>JAARMF010000974.1:16055-29549 GCA_022844705.1 Toxascaris leonina | reverse complement strand
CCCCCCCCCCCCCCCCCCTCTGGGCATACCAGGTGGAGGTCTAAGGTGAACCCCCCGTTCCCCCCATTTTCTGTAGGGACTGTATTAAAATGCGATAGCACATGGTAAATTGATGAAATGAAATAGTGCAGAGCAAACATAATTCGTTGCGCGTAACACTCATAAAACTAATGGAATATGCAAAACCTTTATTAGCATAGAATCGGTGAAATATTTATGCATAGAATATTAGTAGGAGAGAGGAAGGAAAGAAAGGAAGGAAAGAGAGGGGGGAGAGGGATGGAGGAAAGGGAGAGAGGAAAAGATGGAAGGAAGGGAGGAAGGGAAGAGAAGAAGGAAAGAGAAGAAGGAATGAGGGGAAGGAAAGAGAGGAAGGAAAAAGAGGAAGGAAAGAGAGGGAGGAGAGAGAGGAAGGAAGGGGAGAGAGCGAAGGAAGGAAGGGAGGGAGGAAGGAAAGAGAAAAGGGAAGGAGAGGAAGGGTGGAGATGAAGGGTAGAGATGAAGGAAATGACTGAAGGAGTGAAAGGATTGGTAGCATAGGGATTTTCCTCAAACGAACAGTGAAGAGAACAAAATTATACATATAGCCTTTTAATCTCTGCTATAAACAAACGCTAAAAGAGAATCAGATGCACCCTTTGTGTAAATATTTCCTGCGGATGAGTCTTTTGAAGATGATATTAGAGTTATGAAGAGATAAATAAATGACCATAAGGAATGTCGTCGTCGATGCTGTAATGACCGATGGATTTGTAGCCAATGACCAATGACCAATGGCCAATATCGTTGAAAGGCCAAAATCAAAGCTACTTCCCTCAATCAGCTAAAGCCCGGAAAAGTTTTTTTTTCTACATCGATCGCCAAAGTTGACTATTTTTAAGCTGAAAGACGCTCATTTAGTGGATTGCAGTTGGACCATTTTCAATCAAGCTAACGACAAGGCTATCTATCTGCAAATCGCAGGATGGTGTAACTAGCCAAAAGGTATCGCCGTATTGGTCTCAAATACGCAATGACAAAACGATAGATAACATTCGTCTCTCTTCCGGAAAGACATCTATGAAAGACGTTTGATATCGATTGCAATTTAGTTGATATACACATTGCACACATTTGCAACACCCGAGTCTTTAAGCTCAAAAGAAGTGAAATCATTTCCACTGAGGTATGCTCATTTGAATTTCTCGAACTGCTTTCATATGGGCAATGTTTTATGGCACAGAAGCTTCAATAAGCTTCCTTGGGAAGAAAATTCTTACTAAATATAGTGGGGGAGAGGGGAGGGGAGATGAGAGGAAGGGGAGAGAGAGAGAGGGAGAGGCAGGGCGACGTTTATTAAACGTCTTAGGTTGCATTTCTCATTGAGTCATTTCCGCTTCTTGTCAATTCAAGAAGCCAAAGAACAGCATGAAATTTGCATTCAAACGGGTTAATGAATGTTTTTCTGTGTCTTTTAAAAGAGTACAAAAAAAAAGTCAATCATCTAACGGAAATGACCTTCTTTTCAGGACAATATTACGCTCACAAACGTTTATATTCACTAGTGTCTACTTCCTCATACAATTTTGCAATATCGCCTCTTTCGCATTTGTCTGTCTGTGTATGTTGGCCACATGTCTTCCCGTCAGACTGAACTCCGAGATCATTGAAATTGGGGTTAGGGAATCTCGTTGGTACATATCATGATTGCAAAAGAGATCTATTAAATATCTATTGTTGATTAAAAATATTGAATAATGTATTTTCATCAATCTAAGCCTATCATATTTTAAACCACGATAGGCATAGATTTAACCTCTCTTTTTTTGGCATGCATACACCCATTTTGATATTGCAGTAGTGATGACACTCAAAGAGGAAAAATCTTCCAAGAGAGGATTTTAATTAAAAGATTAGTTAACTTGAGTTGTAATTGCATTGTTGCATGCATTATTTTATGCCGAATCATAAAATCCATTTGCCATCAGCCCTCTGGAAGATATTATTTCCAATAAAATCCGGAAAGAAGTGGTGAAAAATTCATTTTGTCTAATCCAACTTCTCCGCTTTTCTACTTCTTTTCTTTTCTTCAGCTAAATCCTCGAGTTCTCCTCCTTTCAACTTATCATATTAATCACTATTATTGATAATTATAGGTGATCGTTTGATGCTCGTTATACTTATTTTACCTGCAAATAGCATCTGCTTTAGGAAAGTCAACTTCCTGACAATTGATATTAAATTGGATAAATTTATATACATTTCCCAGTAGCACTCAAAGATGGCAGATAAGAAAGAAAGACGATTATATCACTTTATTTCGTGCAAAATCATGCGTTTAAATTTAGCTTTGAAGTGACTGCTTATCCTCTTCTTTCGGTATTTGGAGGAAGAATGGAAATGAAACGATAGGATGATTGAAGAATTAATGGATGAGTGATGCATATGATGATATTGTTATTTAAGAAAAACATCATACTGACATCAGAGATCAGAAATGGCCATCGATCTGCGATACGTTAGCACCATAGAGCAAATTATCACTTAATAAGCAACTTGTGATCGATGATCCACAATCCTGAATCGCCAATACAATTGCATTCTTACCGAAATTTGTGTGTGTGGGAAATATTTTTTTTTTGTGCTCATTAATAAGGAACATTTAAGTTTCTCACTAATTATGCGATATTATCTCAAAAGAATCTCTTTCTCGCATCGTTTATAAGCCGTATACTCTTAAAGTCCGACTTTCCTCTTTGTCAATACGCCTGAAATTTTTGAAAGAACACTCTTAATAAGCAAAATCTAAGTCATAAAAATATATTAAGTATATATTTTGTATTAAATATATTGAATAAATTATTTTCAAAAATCTTCACCTATAATGTTTAAAACGATGATAGGCATAAATTTAACGTCATCTTTAAAAATCTGATTAACTCAAAGTCCGAATTTTGAATCGAAATTCTAAGCGTCAACAAGATATTCTCAACAAGATAGTTAGAAGATGCCAATAAGAGAAGAAGAAAAATACAGTCACAAAAATATTTTTCTGTGAAAAGTTCAGAAGAAATTCGCTGAATTCTGAAGAAATTTACATCTCAGGCCTTTTTCTCTTCTTCAAGTCTGTAGCGATTAATGCACCATAGTGCACATTCCTCCAGTTGTGCCATATACACGATCGTTAATCTCATACCTCTACCACCAACGTCATGAATATTCTCTACTTGCACCACCTGTATGGTTTATCGCATGAATTTTTACTAAATAATACCCGTTGAGAAAGATTTGCATTGAGGTAAGCGGAATGCGAAAAAAAAAAACTCTGACAAATTCGATCATAATTACATAGAAATCGTTTAAGTTCACTTCAGGAAAAAGAAAAATTAAAGCGAATAGAAAGAGTCGGCAAAAAATCATATTATAAGCAATTCAATTCAAGCAGAATAATTTTCTTCGTATATGCACTAATCCTACTTGCTGAATATTTATGTAGAATATGGCCTTTAAATGAATATAACAATTCATGCAATCTTTCCATTAAGCAATTCCACAAATAATTGGCAAACTATATGCGAAAAGCTGATATGATACAAACCTTTTTTTTTGTGCATTTCCGCTTATTATATCAATTAGCTTTACAATTTACTCATAAATAATAAGCATACAAAAATGCAACATTTGTATTTTGTCAAATTCTACCACTTAAATAAATCATTAACAAAGAGGTTGGCTGTTTTTTTTTTTTTTTTGCGACCAGATCTATACAAAATGCGATATGCTCGATCCATAACAAAAGGAGGTACTTTTGGAATGGTTTAATGTTTGTGAGCGCTTTCCAAGTAGGTGATCAAATTCAAACTTCGGTTGCAAGAAATTACTCTCTAAGTGCTATAGATTATAGCCATCGAAAAAAATTTCCGTGACTATGACTTTAGTGATTCGCTGAGTTAAGACTCTCAGACAGACCGATATACGCATACATACACAGACATGGCGCCTTACATATTCAGATATGCTAAAGTGTGAAAAAAAAAAGGAGAAAGAGAGGATAAGAAGAGAGCAAAAGAGGAGAAACTATTTCAAGTCTCAATAGAGAGTGAGTGATCTTGCTGCGATATTGCTGTTGGGCATAACGAACGAATATGGAATACGCAATGTCTTAATGCATATAGACGTTGTAATCGGAGAATGCAATTGTGGCGATTGCTGAAAAGCATTGAATTGAAGAAGAAAAAATGAAATCTAGAAGGTCTCTGATCGAATTGTACCGAATTTCTTATTCGTAAGCATAGAATATTTTTGCATCGAATGGTTTTTCGATCGAACTAAAATTAGAAATTAATTAAAATAATGTCGATGAAATATTATCAACGACGTCAGCGAGTTAAATTTACTATCTTATAAAAAATGATTTCAATAGAAATGAAAATTTTTGAAAAGATTTCTGGAAGAATTTGCTGGGTCCACAAAGTGCAAATAAGCGGAGGATTTCTTGGAATAAAATGCAGAAAAATTTGCAGCTAAATATGAACGCGAACTGATTAGATATGTGCGTTTGCAATCGCAATCATTTCTGCCAACAAAAACTGTTCAATAAATAAATAAATAAATAAATAAATAAATAAATAAATAAATAAATAAATAAATAAATAAATACATAAATAAATAAATAAATAAGTAAATAATAATGATAGCAATAATGATATTGATATTGATAATAATTGTAATAATAATAATAATAATAATAATAATAATAATAACAATAATAGATAATGTCGAGTTCGTGTTTTAAAAGGTGTTCATTTATAAAATGATTAGACCGCTTCAATAAATAATCCATAAAAAATTCGCCTCTCCATGAATGGAACGGTATAAAATGATGATGCGTTTGACTAGAAAATGGTTCGGATTTTTTCATCACATTTATTCATGTGAAAATCCCTTTCGATGTTGATGCATCAACTTGAAAATGGTATAGGAAGCGAACGGATTCGTAACTCTACATGCAACGACCCAAAAAGCACATATATGCGCCAACTCTCCATTTCCACCATTCGCTTAATCTCCACAACCCCCCTCCTCCCCTCCATCTTCCCCCTTCAGCCTTGTTCTCTCTCCGTCAACCATCCATCTCGCTGCACACAAAAAACTCCTTGCAAATATAAATATAAATTTGCAAAAGTACCCGGAAATCTATTCGCCTTTTCATAAAATGATAGTGCTTAACAGCAAAGAGTATGCCCAAGAAAAATATATGAAACTGAGAACGTCTCAAAATGTCAGAGTATTTTCTAAACGTTTGAGAGGAAATCGACGTTTGACATAAATAATTGACAATTATTCATCAATTAAGAGAATAATTATGCTTATTTATGACGATTTAACGTCATAGATCATCGTTTCGAATCTATATAGATTCACAAATCCATTAATTAGAATATCGTTGAATAATCTAGAAAAATTCCCTCATAAAACAGTTAATTACGCAAATTTGAGGCTTATTACTAAGATTATCGCTCAATGAGGCGAAACTTCAGTATAAATATCTTTATCTGATTCGGCGCATTACAATGTTTATAACAACAATCAATCGTAATAAATACTATATAAGTATAAATATAAATAAATCTGTATCTGTATCTATAACTATATATATACATTTATTTATTCATTTATTTATTTATCCAATGTTCCGTATTGCTCAAAAAATTTGCTTTCATATAATGAATTGCAAAAGAAAAACGCAAACCTCGACATCACCTCGTGCTCTCAATTGCTCAACAATAAAAGTGTGAAATGAACAAACAAAGAGGCCACATATGTGAACGATGAATAAAATGAAAGGCGGCTGAACACAAATGACGTTCAACATTTGCACAAACCATGCATTTAGACACCATTTCATTGATGCAAATCGATGGGGGGGTAATTTGCCGCTATAAAAGACTCAATTATAGACGAGTAACAAATTTTTGCAATTGCATCACAAAAGAAAACGTCTTTGCAAGGAAGTTGATGCATAATAAAAACGAATAATTGTATAGAAAATTACTAAATTATACCTTATGTTATGAAATTATTTCGCTTATATATGATAATTGATATGAAATATTTCTTATCAGTGATAACGAATGATTATGACAACTGTCACATATTAGTGTTTATCAATTAATAAACGCTTCCGATCGCAGAGATTTCCAATTCTATTTAGTCATGGTTTAGCCGTTGAATTTTGGAATCAATTTCTACTCATCATTGGAGTCATTCAGCATTTTCAGTAATATGAGAAATAATCAGTGAAAAGAATTATTAAAGATTAAAATAATTAAGAGAAATTAAAGCAATAAGAAAAAAAAGGAAATAACACTTCGCAAGGCTCACAATTATTATAGAGAAGTGCAAGAATTCTTAATGAGCCTATGAATTCTTAATAAATGCCTATCCATCAAAACAACTTCTCTATTCGTATATCTTTATAGAAATATTCATTTCCTTGCGGGGAATTCTATAAAGAAGTATAGCAATTAATTTTGTGCATGAATTCAAATCAGAAATGAAGCCTAAATTAAAACCTTAAATTGAGACCTAAATTTATTCTAGTATTAGGAGCAATCTGGAAAAAGATTACGAAGGAGAGCAGTAGGTAATTGGAGCATTAAAAATAGTGCAACTAAATTGTTGAATGACCACGAGAAGAATCTCAATGCCCTAGGGTTGAAATTGAGGCAAGAAAAGTCTTAGACGTACGTCCACCTTAGAAGATTATCTTTATCAGTAATTTTCAGGAGTCATTTCTGGGATAAGATCCATAAAAGTGAGAATTTCGCCAATTTTTATCTTTTTAAAAATCTTTTTCAGAAATAGAAGTAAAAGCTGAAAATAAATAAAATATTTTAACAGAAATATTTCTTTTTTTTGAAAACTTTAAAATTATTTATTCATAAAAACCGAAAAAAAAGAAATAAAAAAGAAAAAAAAAGAAGTTTGCAATTGGTTCATCAGTAATCAATTCAAGTGGAAGTGAAGTGTTTTTTTCCTTGACGATAAAAGAAGTGTTAATTGCTTCAACGATCTCATAACGGAAATAGATAACGAATGCAAGTAGAATATGAAGAGGTTAAATTGATCATGAAGTTATTGCGCTAATAAGAACTATAAGTTTTTATCTGCTATAATGCGTTTCAATGTCTCATAAATATCCTTTTCCTCGTTTCCTTCGCCCATTTCTTCAATTTTTCTCCTCTTCATTCTCTTCTCCTTCTCTAAATTGTTCTTTATTATTAGTTGATTGTAAATTGGCATAAAGAGGAGCGAAATACGGAGAGGTAATTTTGAGAAAATCGAAGAGAAGGAATAAACAAAGTGCGAACATTTCGACGCATCATTAGCTGAGTGAAAGCGAATGCAAGAAAACCTCAAAAAAAATTTTTGCTCTAATGGATCGTAGACGATTGCATTTCATCTATTCTAGATTTATAGGTATTGTTAAGCTGCTTATTCAATATGACGTCATTTAATCATGAGTAATGAAATAGTCAAATGATGAAATTTCACAGATTTGATTAAAATAGTTTGTGGATTTTTTTTTATTTTTCAGGAATTAAAAATTTCTTTTTGAGTAATTATAGTCTCTTTTGAGAAATTGTTTATGATCGTCTAGCAAATGAAACAAAACAAAAAAAAATCCTATGAAGAAAATTTTCCAATCGTTTCGGTTGCAAATATTTTCAGCAGAGTTGTATTGACCAGAAAATGTGAGGGGGGATGAAGGCGGAAAGGGGAGGGTGAGGGGGGGGGGCGAAGGAGGGAGACAGCATATTGTAGGGCAACTGCGAAAAGGCGCTCAGATAGGTTATGAGTCAGAATAAGCTGAGAAAAGAAGAGCGGAACTACGAGAAGGAGGAGAAACTATCACTCTCGTTATTTCACGTGGCGAAAATGATTTATAAGCGTTACGCATATTGCAGTGTGAAACGTTCAAGCAATTAGCTAAAATCCATACTACTATCCATATCACTCCATCCTACTATATTTGTGGCAATTTGAAATGTCTTCTTCATAGTATTTTGTGGTCAACGATTTATGAGAAATCAAAAATATTTTAGGTTCAGGCGCGAGGCCTTTAGAGCGATGGAGGGGTTAGTCCTATAAATGACACTTTCGATCGCCTAACAGAAACAAAACCCTTGAAATGTTTACGAATAAAACAAACGAGCTAAGAGCTGACCCATGGACCGGATTTCTTCGTCTCGAAGTTTTGTGGCATTTCTCATAAAGCGTTGAATCTTCAAGTGAAAATCGTCAGAACTATGATGCCTCTCAAGAAGAAATTTTGATGGCTCTGTTGGTTTAGATAAAAATATTTGGCAAACAAACGAGATAGGTTCACTTTCTATTTGTATATATAATTTTTACTCACCGTATAATATGTGACAGCTTTTTGAAATAGGCTTTATCGATAATAAAAAGGATATAATTTAAAACGATTATTCTTTCGCTTTCAGGATGAAAGGATATATAGGCCAATAAAGGGAGGAGTGCACTAATTTTTAGAGTTAGCTGTTATCCAGCTCTTCAGGATCTCCGCAAAAAAAAGAATGATTTATTGAGCTGCAGCGATGTGGAGCCTCATTGTATGGGGCCAAATGTTGTAAAAGCTCCACTCCGACGGAGCTCTTCCGTAACCAAGCTCTTCCAGTAGAAGCTCATGGGTCTCCTTACCGTCTTGAAGCACATCCATATAATATGTCCTCCCATTGGCGTACTGAAAAAAAAATTCCTGTGGACAAATGCAGGAATATGAGGAAACTCTTCGAGGCAATGTGTTCCGATGAGTTATGTGCCGAAGAGAAATGTGCTAATAGAGAACAATCCACTGAAAGAATGTACCTTCTTTTACAAATCACATAAACGACAACATCTTGATATCTAGGATATTATCAAAAAAAAAAACATGACGGAAAATGGGAATATCACCGGTAGACGATTTGCACGTCAGCATTTTATGAAGGCATTTGCTGCCGTTCAATCAAATGAACTATCAAAGGCAAAGAAAACGCTCAAAATGAGAAGTGTGCCAAATTTTGAAAGTTTATATTCTAGTGGATCAAAAATCTCTCATCATTGATGCATTTAATCAAAATCATCGACAAAATTAATCTTGCAAATCAGTACGTCATTCAACTTAGTGCCAAGAAGACTTAAAATGCCATCAAGCTAAATAAACTTTTTCATCGAATGCATTTCACATCATGAATTAATGAAAACACTTTCGAACTTATTAAGAAACTATTTGACGAAGCATAAGAGTGTATATGTCATGCAATAACTCCCGGAAGAGGTATCGATATCAAGCATCATTAGGTGTCGTTCTCTTTTCCTGCCCCTCTCGTTAGTGTTTTCAACGCCTTTGTCTAGAAAATATACAATTTTTAAAAAAGAGTGGTTTTGTAAGCAGCCAATCTCTAAATCAATTTTAGCTAAAAGAGTTAAAAGCAATAAGATGCAGGACTGAAGACAATACAAGAAACAAAGATACAAAGGAAGCTGTGGTTTCATCGATTCCCGCATCGATGCAACTGACAATCATGCCCAGACATATAGCTGCTGTGACCAGATTTTTGCAACGCCTCATGGTCAACCTTTCGGCGATGCGTTAGGAAATCAACCGAGAGTCGAACGCGAATCTCATTGCATAAAAGGCGAAAGCTCTACCGTTAGCTAGCTAACGGAGACAATATTTGAGCTATATTAGAGAATAGATTTTCATCAACACCTGACATGAGTAAATGTCGCTATTTTTGTCAACGCCAGACAAGAGGGAAATTTGCTCTTCTTAGCAACACCAGGCATGAGGAAATTTCGCTATTTTTGTCGACACCAGACAAGAGGAAAATTCGTTGTCCTTAGCAAAACCAAGCGCGAGGAAATTTCGCTATTTTTGTCAGCATCTGACATGAGGGAATTTCGCTATTTTTTGTTTTACTTCATTTATTTTGATTATCCTGATGTCTTGATATTTTGAATATACCTGAATATTAGATAATATCCAGGCCTGCTCGCCTGGCCAGCGGGGTGGCGTCACTTATTGGCTACAACAATGCAAAACCAGGGGTCTCGGTACCCTAATGGAAGCGCATTGTGACCGGCAGCGTCATCGATGTTCGATAGTCTAGTGAATCAAGTGATATTAGAGAATAAGCAGTTAGTATGAATTGTGCTAATCAACGCTGCCACTTTATTATGACTTTTTCAAAACATCCTTAGCTTATGATGCTTTTATTAGGAACTCCAAAACTAAAATTTGATGCTATGCTTTATCGCCACGGAAATTTCTTAAGCTATACTCTAGGGCATTAAAAGCTTCGTAAATTGTTCATCGATATAATTTGCCGAGTTCAGCGCTCATAAATTCTTCAATATTATATTTTACGGTCAAATAAATTCCGTCGAATATGCTATACAGAGTTCTTTTATCTTCGAGAATCCATTCGTTGCATTTTCCTTCGTTGCGCTAAAATATCGATAAAGCTCAATGCTTAATTTAGTAACATTTTTTTTTTGCGAAGAACACTGCTAACAGAAGAATTTCGTTCATTGATGTCGAAAGTGCTAAGGATAACGAAAATTATTTTCGATGTTTTCTGAGGGTGAATTTCACAAATTGACGCATTCTGATTCGTTGTCAACTTGAAAGAAATACTCAAGACGAAATAATTAGGGTAGTGTTTGATCAATGAGATCGCTATGATGTTCGTTGGTCATTTTCGTTGCTTTCAATTTTTGAAGAGACGTTCGATTTGCATAGATTTGAATAGCGTTGATGAAATTCGAGGCATTCTTGAGGATAGTTAATACAGCAAGTGGATTCTCATTTTAGAAGCGTGAGCTAATCTCTGAGACAAATCTCGCTCACTTTATTTAGCTTCTTGTGACAATATGTGACACTTCAGAGATGTTGCATCAGATAGCATGAAAAGCATAGAGAATTGTGCTACAATATGTTCAGCTTGCACCTTTCAAAAACTCTCTATTTAGCTTGCAGCTTCGAATTCGTTGTTGCTTTCACTTTCAACATTTTTAGAGCAAAGAAAAGAGTTCCGGAAGTACCCCATGACCCTTGCACCTATATTCCCTATGTTCCGCATCACTGCAGCTTACTTACTTATTCGGAAACAATGCAGTATCAGCTCTTTCTTAACCCCACAGCAATTATAGTGTGTCTTGTACGGTAGAATGCCTTGCCTAAATACCTCTTTTGGGCTTTAATGGGCAGCCACTCTATCAAATAAGTTATATTCGAATGCAACGATATGGCAAAACCGCAACATTTCAACGATCGCTGACCCGGTGGCAGTCCTATGAAGAAACGATACAGCACAATACCATGATCAGTTGTAAAGATGGTCTCCCGTCGAAGTGACTCGATAGACACACAGACATGCGGACACGGATATACACACAGATGGTCGCAGCGTTGTTGTAAAACACTTCGAGAGTCAGAATTCACGAAAAATACGATAAAAAAGAAGGAGGTTAACAATTATGGACGAGTGCTGAGAGGTTATAATTTTTCAGTCGAGACAAACGGAGGAAGCAGCACAACAACAGACACGAGCAGCTATGGCACTGTCGAAGCTGCAGTCGGAGCAAATATCCATTTGATGCATGAATATCAGCATCAATTCATTCACCCCATAATCAGTCATTTAGGCTAGAGGTGTTGAAACTTTAGGTAAAGGTCAATTAATTAAGATGAACTCTCTTCTCAGCTCGGGGTTCTCTTCGTGACCAAAGTGATGGAGTTGAGTTATGCGATATCTTCTCTCCGCAAAATGTCAATGAGGAACTTAGACATATAAAAGGTTTTTGAGGTAAGGGAATGAGTCTTTTATTTAAGTTCTACGATGAAAGAAATTGCGTAAGTTGACTAATTGATGGCGGAAAGAGAAGGATAGGAAGAGGGGAAGAGGAAAAAGGGAGGAAGGATGTAACGAAGGGATTATTTTTTCGCATAAGAGTCTAGAAAGATTTCGCCAAGAAGTGTTTACTTAAAACCGTCTAATCTGATATTCTACGATATTTCAAGAATGGAGGCATAAGAAGAAATTATTTCAGATGGGGACTAAAATTATTGCCTCATTATTAGTTAAATGCCGAGGTATCGGCTCGAAGAGTTTCATAGGCATTCAGGATCGATGCTCCTTTCCAGTATTACAAGTTGAAATCACTTAGGTAATTAATGGTTGATGGATGGAAGAAGGCATAGAACACGTGAATCCACCCCTACCCCCTCCTCCCTCCCTCCTCTTCTCTTAATCTTACCCCCAACACTCACACAAGAGATAAGTCTGTCGCCCTAACTAAAATTCTGAAACAATCTATACTAGCCACCTTCAGACTGGTGGACAAAGGCTTTAAAAATTAGTGGAATTTCTTTTTATCCGGACAGACGTAGGCAGACGCAGACGGACACAGACCGACATGAACAATTTCTTCCAATGATCCATCCCTCTCATGGATTTATTTTTTAGATCACAAACGATTTATTCTAGTCATGAGCTTTAAAATCAGATATTTCGAGGGGGAGGGGAGGGGGAGTAATTGTTTGTAGCATCAAAAGTTCGAGTAATTAAAAATATCTCATCATAAACTCACTGAAAATATGAGCTGAAAAGGTTGTATTGCATCCCATTTTATAAGCAATCTCCCGATAATGCTCAAAATAGAACTAGATGATGAATGAAATAGATCACGAAAAATAATCAGCTGAAAATTAGATTGCAATTTTTGTTTAACAACTAAACATCCGAAGGAATAAATTTACATATGCAATGCAATACAAAAATTTGCTCTGAGAGCATAAGAAATGCAAACTAGAAGGTGACATGTCACATGGCATGTCATGTATATATATATATGACCTGAGGTCACAAAGCACGAAATGCATTCAGCTTAGAAGATACGCAAAGCAAAAGCACTTTCAAAGCACGGAGCCATCTTCTTGACAGAAATTATAAACGTAATCATCTCGTTAGACATAAATGTTAAGGAAATTTACAATTTTGATGTCGCCATATGACATCATGTCTTATAAAATTTTTTTTTTTGTAATGCCACTTAATTTTGTTGATGATTTTAAAAGATTCAATCGATAATAATATTGCATGACATTAAAGTCCTCAACTTCGACCCTAAATATCGTATTGATGAAACGATAGAAAAATGGGGGAGAAGTAAATCAATAAGTGGGACATTGGAGGAAGAAGAGACGAGTGAGAGGAAGATAACGAAGGGAAAGAAAGAAGTGAATGCCTGAGAAAGGGAGCGGCTAGAATCAAGCTTTGCAAGCAATGATGAGCCTAAACGATCCAACAACCTCACGCTGAAATATTCTTTGAAAATACAGAAAACGGATAGAAAAAGGTGGATTTTCCACATTGACCATAATTTATGACATGAAAATAATTAATTATATCATCGTTACTTAGAGGAATTTTTAAATATTTGAAA
>JAARMF010000973.1:0-10796 GCA_022844705.1 Toxascaris leonina | reverse complement strand
CCCCCCCCCCCCCCCAAAAGAATAAAAAGATTTTGTACATCTTGAAGGATGGACACTCTTATAATACCTTTATAATGAATACCCCTATATCATTATACCCCTATAACCTTATATCCCTATAATACCCTTATAATGAAATATATCCCTATAATACCCTTTTAATGAAATATACCCTTATAAATACCCTTATAATGAAATCCTGAAAGGATGGAAGAGGGGAAGCGGAAGAGAATGACTTGCTGAATTTCAAAAGTTTCAGGTGAAAATGACGCTTTCTCTTTTTAATTTGACGCTTCTTATGCTATCGGTTCAAAATAATGCATGAGTATATAAAATACACTCACCTAAGGTTTTAGAAAAATCTCAAACACATTGTGAGAGGTGAACGAAAGTAAACGATTAGGGAAAAGTGGCTGAAGCAAAGGTGAATAGTAATCGATGAGTGAATAATGAGCGTTGTGTGAGTGTAAGTTGACACCCGAAAGCAACATTATTCCAATGTGCTGCTAGTTCTCCATTGACCAAACATCACTATATTCTTATATATTATTCATAAGCCTTGTAAAATTCTGGTTATTTTATACCTTTGCCTTCATTGTCGATCAAAATTTAAAAAAAAAAAACGAGGATAAATTATAGAATATGACAAATCCTATTGCCTATACATTCCCCTTAACTGTCGTTTTCGATCTTTCTCTGAAAACAACTCTCAAAATAAATTAAGCGCTCAATAAAACTTTCTTCCCTCAAGCAGTTCTTCAGTAAGAAGTTTGCTATAAGACTAGAATATTTATTGAAGCGAATAGTATTTAATAAAGAACGCTTTTTTCTGAAGTCTCTTATTATGCTTATGAATGCTAACAAGTGTGATATGAGAGTCAGATGTGATCGATGAGATCTAAATATTCCTCACATGAAAATTGCTTCCTCTATTTTCAATGCTGATAAACAGAACAGTCCACAAACATTGAAGGATTCTCGCCCAAACTAAGTCTGTAAACATTGAAAGATCCTTGCCCGAACTATGAAATCTGGACCTACAAGCGTTTTCAGCGACCATCAGTAATTACCAGCGAGGATTTCTCTTCGATACCGATTCCTAATCCATTAATCAATTCGTCAATACTTCTCCATTTTCAGTGCGTTCACCTTCCTATCCGATTATCTGGCTGAATGACCTGTTGCCAACATGAAGAGTTGTATTTATCTTCTTTGCCAAATAAATTTGCATACTTATGAAGACTTTGTCTGGCTAACAGAGATTTAATTGATAGGCTAGACAAGGAATCTGTATATGCTCAGAAGATGTTAGCCAAGCAGCCATTCACTAAGTCACCTGTCATTTCCGAAATGCTCCCATATGTCCACTCATAGCACAGCGGAAGCCAATCAAAAATGATAGGTTTCAATGCGAAAGCTCGAATTGAACAAAACAAATATGAAATTGCGTTCATCAGTTTCGTTGACATAGCATGAACGAACCAACGGGGATTTGTGATTGAGCATATAGATGAATTCCAAGACGATTTATTTTCGTCGGTTGTCGTCTAGAGGAAGACTATACAAAATAACTGTTCAAATTTTGATGGACTTAACAGGTAAGCACAGAGTGGCCACATTGAATAATATCCATGCACGTTGAGAATTGTGGAAAATCAAGAGCGACATCTGCTTAACTATTTATTTATTTATTTATTTGCTTATTTGTTTATTTGCTCGCTCATTCACTTATTTGTTTGCTTATTAATCCATTTGTTTACTTATTTAACTACTTAAATTTCCCGAGCGGGAAAGCATATAAGAATATATGAGTAGAAGCAACAAAAGAGGGCGAAACTTCTGAAAAACTGCAATTGGAGAAATAAGCACTCAATAGTTAGCAGCAGCAATAGTCTATAGACGAAAGCGTTCAATCGTTGTTTAAAAGCACAATGAGTGCGTGCATTGATGGAATTTGCAGGAAGCACAATCGTTTCTCATACAACACAAGACTGGAAACTATACAAAACATTACTTGTGCTGGAACTTTCTTAAGCGAGCTGAAAGTGATATCTGCGTCAACTATAGGAAGAGGGAGGGTGCGGACTGAAATACTTCTGGCAATGAAGTATCTCAAAAGCAGAATACAATTTTTTAGTGAAGAATCAAGGCAAATTTGAAGCCAAGATATTCCAAAGATTTCAGTATACAGAACTGTTAACTGGTAGCGTAATTTGGCCCATGTGGACCATCATAAGCTTTACGGAAAGCATTACGGATGAAGCATTTCTGGACACTCTCTAAAAAAACCTGATATCAGAAGCTAAATGAGGAGATTATACAAGAGTGCATCATTCGAAAATCCGTTGATGATCACTGAAGATCTTTTCATAATGCTCAATGCATTAATCCATGTTGCAAAACGCAAAGAACATAATCTGGATGTTTTCGAGGATTTTTCAACGTGAATGAAACAATCCAATCTCTAATGGAGTCGAGTTTCGATTACAAGATCAACGTTACGAACATCGTCTCAAGCAGAAAAGAAATTCGCTTCTTAGCGTGAGAAAACATTCATACCGGTGGTTAATATATGAGACACTGCATTATTCACTGGGAACATTCAAATGTCACTACAACGAGCAGATAGCAGATGTTTGAAGATAATTCTGCATGATATGGAAGTCGTATACAGTCTCTGGCAATAGATGATTTATTTATGGCGTGATAAGAAGAGTCTTCAATTACATAGAATGTCCTCAGAAGCATCGATGATGTCCTCAGAAGCACCTGAGGAACAAAGACAGGACCGAAATGCTTCCTTCTGGAACCCTCACTTGGAGCATTTGCGCATATTCACGCACCTGGTCAATCAGTTTTACAAGTCGCAGAAGAAAAAAGTTGAATACGCCGAATAACACCGTATACTTCACTTGGTCCAGTTGCGCTTAAAAGTCTTCCAAGAAATTGACCTTTGGCCTTGACCTTTCTTACCACCCGAGCGGTGCAAAATGAATGCCCCACCAATACACTATGCAAGCAAAGATCAAGTTAATTGCCTCTCTCTTCATTCGAAATTGAGAGACCAATAATACCTGAATATGGTGCAGGATGTCACATTTGATATGTAGCATAGCCATCAGAATTTAAGTCTCGTTCCATAAATCTTTGAGTTGACACTCACAGACAGACCGACAGGAAAACACATACACACAGACAAGAGTAATAATAATATACTCTGCGAGGTATATTTGCAGGACCACATAATACATATTAAAGTGCCATTAAAATGGCAAATGAGTAGTCAGCAAAAACGAGTCCCGAATTAATATCTCAGTGAACTTGCACTGAAATCAGTGTCGAATGGTTCGGCAAAAAAAGAAATGAACAGACAAAATGGATGCACACATAATGGCAAATCATTAATATGCAGCGGCCTCTACCAATAACAATCGAAATTCCTGAACAGAGCAAATAAAGAGTGGACGCTCTCTAATTGGTTATGACCTTTATTGTTCGATCGCTCGAGTATATACATCCCTCTTGATTTTGATTGAACCTACCGAGAAAAGTGGCCCCGATTAATTGCTTTTCTTCAAAACCTAACTTATACGCATTCCACTTGGCTCTAAGATATTGGCTGCTAAGTTGTCCAGCTTAAAATGTAAGCATTCAACAATTCAGTTCATTTTTCAGTAGCTCAATTTTTAATGTAACAGTCGATATACCTAAATAGGTGAGCACTAGCAATTCTCTGAGAGATGACGATGCGCATACCACATTCGATTTATTATTTGAAGTAGAAAATGTGCATACGTAAAATGGTACTAATCCACTAGAAAGCTTATTCATACCCACCAAATGCGTCATGGATTGCTTCCATGAGCAATCATGGATCAGTGATTAGGGAACGAAATTCCCCGCTCAGAGCAATTCAACTGGAAGCATAAGTAAACGGTTATGTGACCAAATGAGTATGTGATTATAAGAGAGAAAAAGATAAATAGAGAACGTTGCAGAAAATGAAAAACAATATATATCAAACTTATATGAATCTGTTAAAAAATAGGCAACCGAATTTCTTCTATAATCTTCAAATGAAATAGAAAAGAAGTCAGTATTGGCCAAATCAACTTGCATAGGCATAGTATGGGAACTGAGTGAAAATATTAGAGGATAATGGAGAACATTCATAAGACGTTGGGAGCAATACCTGGATATTTCTTATCCATACCTCAAGAGCAGATGAGGCAATGAAGTGAAAGTGGACGACGACTTGATGCTGGAATGGTGATTCACTTGTAAGCCTTTCTCATCGACACCACTAAATGATAGTCACTATTCTACGCTTGCTGCACTATTCATATTTCTTTTCGTCGAGTCCTATAATTAGGACACCCATCTTACGTCGTCCATATGCCATAGGAATTAGCTGTTGTCCCCTTCATAGTGTTCTCCTCTTGATATATTCGAAAATCATACATGCAATCGATAATATTCCATCTCTATGAATTAATCTCATATACAACTTTTGACTGTGCTATATGTATAGTATAGATTCTCTAAGATTTGCATTTGAATTATACATAGAGGAAGGATGAACAGACTGTATAAAAGAGAAATTGATATACGAATGCAGAGGAAAACACATGAATTACTTCAAATAAGCGCTAAGAAAGAAGAGAAGCTTTCAAGTAAAGCGATGGATAAAGGCGAATTACCTTCACTTCCTTTTCAATTGCGCAAAATAAAAAAAAGATAGCTTTTTCATAGCAATGCTGGCTAGATTCAACGCTTCCAATTTCCTCAATTGGCAATTCTCTGAAGAAACCCATCTCAACTTAATTTGATTGAACTGTGCTAGGATATTGCAGGAGTTATATGATTACTCTTTGCTTACATATGCAAATATGCGTCCTTAAATGGCCTTCATAATATTGAAGTATTTAAGTGAACTCTACTTAGTAATTATCAGTGAAATGAATTCTTAGTCTCCAAATGAATTCCATGAACAATATATGATAAAACTGGAGCTCTGCCTCTTCTAGGACTAAAAAGAGCACTTTTAAGCGAGCGAACAGGAGAAGAAACTGAGCGAAATGGTAAAGAAATATCACACGCAAAAATTTCACCGAAAAGTTGTATAATAGGAAGTGAGAGGATGTAATGGATTGATTCGTCGATCCCTCCTCATTTTCTTTTTTTTTTCGCTCATCCGCCTATGTAATGAATTTCGAATTTCATGCGGCGGAAATTTGCAAAAAATTTGGTACAATCATTTTTGCAAAGATACGAATCTAGAAAACAACAATGATGCGCAGAGAGAGTGGCCTCGTCGGTAGAAGTGCAAGCAAGGTGGATGAAATTTGATGGGATGCGAGGAGTGCAAAAAATATCAACGAACGGACGGAAACGTTAAAAGCAGTGAGGCGTGCATTCGTAATGAGCATTTGCGAGTGATAGTGCACTACGAAGGAGGAGAAGGAAGAACACACGTGCGAAAGGATGTGACGATGAATATGTGTGTGTATGTGGTGTAAGTACCACTATGGCATATACACAAATGCTCATTCAACCTTATGGGCACAACATCATACCCTCTTTATATGGC
The DNA here is from genome assembly GCA_022844705.1 of Toxascaris leonina. Lineage (NCBI taxonomy): Eukaryota > Metazoa > Nematoda > Chromadorea > Rhabditida > Ascarididae > Toxascaris > Toxascaris leonina. The sequence continues at coordinate 5,206 of JAARMF010000973.1, read as the reverse complement.
GATTACCGAACTTCATCAACGTCTTTCGAGAAATATCCGGTGAATGCAATAGAAAGTTAAGAGGAGAACTTGTTGAGAGACACCTTTTTTCTTATCCTGCTGTAATCTTGAACGTAAATCCATGAGCTCAGAATGTGCATCACCTATGAAACGGTAGGATATTCATGATGTAGACATGAGACAGGTGAGAATATTGGTTATTATCGTCAATAAAAACATCACGACTAAATTCAAGCAGCTCTTGAAGGGTTTCGAGAAAATGTTCAACTACTCCGCGAACACAAAACATTTTTGTTTGTGAATTGTAAGCAGAAAATCGCTTATGATTGTGAACAGAAGACATTTTTTCCAGTTGGTATCGGCGAAGCCTCACAAAAACTCAATCGTCGAACATCCCCCCCCTCTTTCCTCTCCCCTTCCGCTCAGCTCAACATCCTTAAATGCTGATCATATTGAATTATTTCAGACTAAATAAATTGCTGCCACCTCAGAATTGGTTGTAAAAATAACAAGTATATTTCTCCTCGATACATTTTTGTTTCATTCCGCCACTCCAGCAAGAAGCACTTGCAATATTGACGAATGACGTCAAATGTGAGCAATATATACAAATCGCTGAAACAAAGCAAAGACCCCCTCTCGCTAAGGAATGCTTAATGTGTATGGGCAGCCACTGAGGCGAATGCAAAAACACCACAAGGGATATGTAGGTCGTTTCTTGCCTTCCCAGTAATGTTTCTCTTCAAAATGCATCCATCCTTCAATGTTTCAACAAATTTTTCAGGAATCCACCAATTCCTCCGATACGATTGGATGAGTAATCGCAATTATGAATTGAAATTCACTTGTATCGTTTGTCAATCTCAACTCCTTTCCTTCTAGTCCTTCACAATCTTCGTATCGTCGGCTAATTTTCTGGCAAAAACTGTAAATGATTTTCACCTTGAATGCGATGAGGTAGGAAGTTTATGAAAGAAATGAGGCACAACAGGAAGGATAATTTTCTGATGCCCAGCAAAGGTTTGTATATGGCATCGACCTAGTTGTATTTTACTTGGTTGTATTTATCCTATTTTTTCATCGTTGGCTGATTTTTGCGAATATTATTATTTCGCCTTTTCTGAAACTCTCCAATGAATTATTTGGAATTTTTTTGATAATAAGAAGACAACGAAAGAAGCTCAGTAACATATAGATTGAAACCCACCGAGATAAATCATGATAGGTAGTAAGAGCGAATGCGATATCACCAACATACGTTAGCATTACTCGCGCACGCAGTGTCAAAATATGGTGTACTCAGCTGGTGGAATTAGAATCGACGAGCAGCACACATCTCGTCAACGATCGAACGCTACGCATTTATGAGAATATTTTGTAGAACCATCGAATAGAACAACACACAGCGGTAATATGAAACCGATGAGAAATCCAACAGCATAGAGCACAAGAATGCAAATCGTCGTGGAAGTGATAGACGGATCAATACGCAAAAAAAAGTTCATTTCTAAGAAATGTTGCTTGGAGGGGGGGGGGGGGGGGGTGTGTGTGATCATAGCTTATGAGTAGGATTCCCGCTTGGAATATGAAAGGTGATGGTTCGAATCACTGTTGTTCTTTAGAATGCTCGTTGTTTTTTTTTTCAATCTCTCTAAGCACTCAATGGGTAGAATTTTGCAACAAGCGCCGATTTCTGCGATGACATCATATTAGATAGAATTCAAAATTCAATCAAAAGCAAAGATAAACAATGAGTTGTTTGGTGAATAAATGATGTACTTCGAAAGGAAGAAGTAGTAGAAAAATAAGACAGACTAACTGAAAAAATATACGCCTTGGTAACGGTTTGTTCTCAAGACGTTTTAACTAGGCTCAGAAATGCATGCTTCAACGGTGGAGAATATATATATATATATATATATATATATATATATATATATATCGGTTGGTCACATGCTTATCAATGAAAGCATGAAACAGGCTCATATTACGGGAATCAACATAGCTGCTCATAAAGAAGTGCATTGAAATCTTCGATGATCGACGTGTATTCAATGAAAGATTGTCGCATTAATATGGCAAACAACGAAGGATAAATTGTCTATAAAATTGTCTCACAAGAGCAATATCACTCTTAATTGCGTCCTTCAAGGCTTTAGGTTCCGATACACATATATCGTTAAAGCCTAGTCGACGCATAAGGATTTATAAAAAGAATGCGAAAACAATTATGCTTGTTGCGTATCGACTCCAATATTTTCATTCAAACGCACTTTCACAAGAGAAATTCGGCATTAACGCTCTGCTTGGTTCGTTTCAAGGTTTTACTCGTCTATTCTAGGTCAACTCTGACTAAGGCAATAGTCTCTTCCACTTGTTATTGTTTGTTCAAGATTAAAAGTAATCGTCGAAATATTGCAATATTTCGATTTATTCGCCATAATTTCGATCAAACTCAAATAGTCGATCATCGTAATGCGATCTTTTATTTGTTATTCAATACTTAAAGCTTAGAAATATGTCAACGAAAATGAACAATCATTGCCGATAGACAACTGTTTCTCGTAATCTTTCATCTAGCATCCCAAATCATCTCTCGTTTGGTTAATAACTCCTTACCTAATGGTTAACAAATGAGGATGGAAAGCGAGGGCTAATACGCAAACTCATAAATATCCTGAACGCTTGATATCCTAAATATCTTGGTCTTGAAGTCATTCTCTTCAATGCTAGGAAGGATATCTTAAAATGTTCACTTGAACTCTTTTTTTAAAATCTCTTTTATATCTCTGAAAACCTTTTTATGCAACCTATAATGATAAGATGGAGAGGAAACGATTCTCTCATGGGATTTTGGATAGAATCGCGCATCATCGTTAGGTAATAATGAAAATTAGCTGGATGGAATATGAGCAAGACACCTGAGGTAAATTTCGGAGATCTATGCGTTAACACCGGAAATGAATGATGTACTATATTTTTGAGAGTGTGGAGTACGCGTTGAAGCCGAAGCGAATAGGAAGTACCATATAAATGCATATTTGAAAGTTCTAGCACAATATATCCACAGGGTTAAGCTAACAGTGACACATGAAGACACCTATAAGGTAAGAGCGCGATGGGAGCAACTCCATTCTTTCTCGTGGCATTCATTTTGTTATTCTCTCCAAAGTTTTGTCATTTTCTTTGCCAAATTGGTTCCTCCATCCTTCACCTTCCATCTTTTCCTTCTTTTAGGCAACGAAGGCAACGATACTTTTCTTGTCAACGGAAATTCTAAATACGCTATTCAGATATGCATTCAAGAAGAGTAGGATTGGTTATTCCGCGATTAGCATATTGCTTCATATTGCTTCCGAGAAGCATTCTCCTTTCCTATCGTTCCACTATGGCATTAGGCCTATGTGACCGAAATTGCTTTCAAATGCAATTGCCATAAAGCATCACAACAGTAAAATCATGCACGCCGAGCTTAATTGATTTCATGTACTTTCCAATTCAAAAAAGGCGTTGCAGACTTCATTCCAGTCGACGATCTACTGGACGCACAATCAAAATACCACTCCTACTAGCACAGTTCTTAAACGTTCTTTACGACTGCATTGATTGCTATATTTGTGCGGCGACAGTTCTTGCATCGCTTTGGATGGTATATGGATCTGAACGAAAGATATCTCACGTTTAGGGCAATAGCGAATAGAAGGCTTACCGGGAATGTGGTGAGATGATGGGCTGTTGCACATTAATCATTGTATTGCGAACCTTAGGCGCCTTCCGATAAAACACATCTGCAAAACAATTTTTATTGCTTTTCTTGAGCTATATAGAAACCTCTGAGACGGTCGTCGTTCTGAATGCCGATTAGGCTCACAGCGGTGTTAGTAGTCCGTGAACAGTTCATATTGATCTCTGGATTTCATATCTCATCTCTCCCCTCTCCCTCTCCCCGCCCGTCTCACCCCATCCCTTGCACAGCTTTTCTCCCATTCCATCGAAATTTCTTTCGGGATGGATCTTTACGAGCGTCATGCCCAGTTTCTGGAAACGGACTACACGCCTGAAATAAGTTTGCAAAAGATGAGCTTAATAAACACGGTCAAGCGTGAACTTTTACAGAAAAAAATGAAAACTATTGAGGATGGCAAACACGAGGACAAGCTAATATGGAATAAATAGGAAGGCGTGCACAGTTGCATTAAAGATGAATTAAGATGCGACTCGAACGATCAGAAGCGAAGAAAAAATTTTACAGCGCCACATTTCTGAAACATCAATGAAATTGAACAATTGCGTCGCTTCATTGGGACAATGCTCGAGCTATAAATCTTTAGCTACGAGCCTATCTAATGAATGTCACACAAAATATCCGGTCATTTTTTGCCCCATGTTTTCCTCTCATTCACATTGGACACTCGTCTATCCAGATTTCTTCCAAGAACACATCCTTACATCGAGAACGAGCTAAAAACTTCATAAAATTAAGCTTTATGCTGAAATAAAGCTGTCGAAAAAATGAAAACATAAAGATCCAGGGATAAGCTCCTATTTTGGAAGCATGATCTCGGCTAGTTACCCACATTGAATGTAGCTCTATCTTGAAACTTGATGAGAAGTAGAATCATCCTCTCGAATGGGTGATCGTCCTCTCAATGGAGCCAATTTTTCATTAATATGGCATAGAAAACACTCTCTTTTATCCTTATAGAACTTGGCAAGTTTCTTTGAGAATTCTGGATCTGCACAATTAACCATCACTCTACCACCAGGTGGTAACGACCGCTAATAAAAATTTTGTCTCAGGTGCCATAAAAACATAGCCTATCTACAAATAGAAACCTTCTTCACGCACCTCACAACAAATAAAGTCGAGAATCTCGATTCGAGACAATGTTATATGTCAACAAACTTTATATATTCTAGACTTTTTTCTGACTTTCGATGATCTAGGTTTCTGACAACTGTGCATCGACTCATTAGCTTCCGATGGATAGAAGACCAGCCTAAGCTCTAAGTTTCAAGTGATCTTCCAACTCCTCTTAAGCAGGACTGGAAGCAATACAATGAGACGTTTGTTTTGTATTGAATTCTTTGTTTATTAAGCTAAAGTCAAGCGAAGTAACTTTTTGTCATTATTGATCTGAAATCTGAGAAGGGAGAGTTCGGTTTGGAGAAGATGAATCGTAGCTTACAAAAAGTTATAAAAAAA